>JAMQGT020007824.1:0-34242 GCA_024447675.2 Pterophyllum scalare
TGTGCTGTGTCACTTGCTTGGCTCAGTTACGTATTGCTGCCAGGCAGGAGGAGAAGAGGAAGAGCGCAGAGAAGATTCATGGATGTAGTGATGGAGGACATGCAGAGGGTTGGTGTGACAGGAGAGATTGATGTGGATAGGGTGAGATGGAGGCGTCCCTAAAGGGAGCAGCTGAAAGAGAAAGTGGCTTTAGCTCTCTTGAGCCGTTTAGTCGCTTTATGTCCCCCAGCTGAACTATTTTGTTCACTTACATCACTTTGACATCATCTGCAGCTAAAAGCTCTAAAAACCCAAATGACAAGGCAAATGGCAAGTGAGCATCAGAGCCAGACATTTTCCTGAGGAGGTACTTCAGGCTAGATGATAATTAAATAGAGGGTAAATACTGGACTTAAATTTGTAGAACACTTAAAGAAAAACAACTCCAAATTAAAGCTAACATTGCTCCATACAAGATTTGACCTAATAAGGTGGTAATACGGCCGTATTGCATTTAATCACCATTTCCACCGTCATTTTTACATGTTCTGCTGCTTTGTCACTGCACAAAACTTCAGACTGCATCTTTTGTAATCTACAATATTTCACGGAGAATGAAAAATGCAGCTGAAAATCTCAACCACCCGTGTATGCTGTGCAAACGGCTTATGAGAACAAGACAAAGCCAAAGTTCATTTTGAGTTTCATTAATTTCCTCGCTCTTTCTTTCTTCTATGATTTATTTCTGCATGCATGAAAAGAGCCAGGCCTGAAACCCTTTACCGAGCACACCCTCTGGACACTTGATATACTGTGCAGAGCAATGCAGCTCCAAAACTAATATTGTAATGAATTGGATCTGTGTCTACGTGTGTGGCCCAACAGCGGACTGTTTGTGAAGATGTCCCAAAAGCAATACCCCCATTTCCAGAATCAACAGACCCCCATTTAGCATTTCCAGATCCCCTGAAATGAAACGTTCATTTTTTTTCCACAACCATCATCGCCGGCAAAGCATTGCAAGGGAATTGGATCTGTCTCAGCACAACCCCTCTCCACTCAGATCTCATCAAGCGTGGGTTGGAGTCACCCCTCTCCCACGGAAATTGCTCTGAACGGCAGGAAAATGTACATCATTGAGGTGCCGACCAAAAATGGCTTTGGTCCCCTTCTCACACAGACAGCCCCCCCCCCCACACACACACACACAGCATTCGTCTTATAAATCCTTAAAAAGGGCCCTGACTCCAATGTATGGCAACACCATCAATATTGATGTGGGAGAAAGTTCTCCCAAAGCCGCCTCAGTCACAGACATTAATATTGATAGTGTTGTGCACCAGCTCGGACGCTTGGTGT
Source organism: Pterophyllum scalare (assembly GCA_024447675.2). Lineage (NCBI taxonomy): Eukaryota > Metazoa > Chordata > Actinopteri > Cichliformes > Cichlidae > Pterophyllum > Pterophyllum scalare. Next base: position 1,339 of record JAMQGT020007824.1, read on the forward strand.
GACTCTAAAATGGTAATGGCATCTGGACCGAGGGTTAGAGGCCAATATCATTGCTGAATATGGACATAGCTGTTTAGCTGCACACGGGACAGGGGGCCATGCCAATCACTGCGTCCTCTTCATCAGCCCAACCAACCCAAGAAAGGTATGTCGGGGGTCGCTGAGGAACTTTGACTCTTACTTCATTTGATTTTATTCTTCCAGTGAACTTTCACATTGTGAACAGGCCCAATGGGATTCCAGGTGTTTTTTTTATGAGGGAGACTTGATTAAGATGTTGCACTATGAATCACTTAATCGCGTGTTACGAACTGAAAATTAAGCCAAGCTGGCTCCAAAACAGAATTAATCATAATAAAGTCTCACAAATTTAAAGCATTAAAATCACCCTGGTATAAAAATGTTTGGTTTCTGGTTTCAAACAACTGTGCAGTGGGTATTTTTTCACTCTACAGCTTTTAATTTATAAGTGTGGCTCCTTTGATTGACAAGAATGCTGGGACAGGCAGCTGTAGCCACTAGATACACTATACTGCACACATACAGGATGAACCTGAGTAACATCCGTCCTTAATCCAGAGGGTTTAATAATGTGGGCCCACCCTTTGCAGCTTTAACAGCTTCAGCTCTTCTGGGAAGTCTTTCCACAGGTTTAGGAGTGTTTATGGGAATTTCAGACCATTCTTCCAGAAGCACATCTGTGAGGTCAGACACTGATGTTGGAGAGAAGGCCTGGCTCACAGTCTCCGCTCTAATCCATCCCAAAGGTGTTCTATCAGGCTGAGGTCAGGACTCTGTGCAGGCCAGTCAAGTTCTTCCACCCCAAACTGGCTCATTGATGTCTTTATGGAGCTGCTTTGTGCACTGCTGTGCAGTCATGTTGGAACAGGAAGGTGCCATCCCCAAACATCCAGCACGAGAAACTTTGTGCTTCATTTTTAGTATTTTAAATAGTTTGTCACATAGCACTAATTAGCTGATATGTGTAACTGTGCATGCACCTGTACAGCTTCTAGATGCAGCTTGCTAGCATTAGCTGAGAACTTAACACTTTACTATGTTTACTAAATGTGGTCACTTCTGGTTCAAAAAACCCAATCTGCTGAAGTGCTAATGCTAAATGCTCAAAATGCTGAATACAGAAACCAGTGGGTGATGTTATGGTGGTGATGCGCATCTTTGATATACAATCTATGCTTCCTGACTCTTTCTGTTTTAGCATTTGAGGATGTAGATCTGATCCATGAGAAATACAGAATCCATTTTCTCCAGCTTGAGCCTTTTTTTTTGTTTTGTTGTTGTTGCAAGAATAGAGGAGTTGTTGTGGTTCTTGAGAGGGGTCATCCTCAAGTCAGAAGGTTGGTGGTTCTATTTCTCCTCCTGGGCAAAATACTGAAATCCCTTTAGTCTTAGGTTTAGTCTGTATGAATAAAAAGTATTTCATGAATGGGTGAAAGTGACCTGCAGTGCTGTTGTTGGTTGATAGCACTAGAAATGCTTTATAGAGATGCAGTATATTCTCATTTAAGGCTAATCACTAGCGTACCCATTGAAGAACGTTTCACGGCAACTACCCAAATTCATCACTCACTGTGTTAAATAACTGACGCACATGCTTCATCCGCATGTGATTTTACTGAGTTTGCGTGTGCCATATAATATAGAATGTACTGTGCATTTTATAAACAGCAGTCGCCCATCGGCCCCAATGATATCATGGCTCCATGCTGTGTACTCTGCTTGTGCAAACATTAGATTATGCTGAGGTTGTTTTCTGGGTCAGTAAGTTAAATATTTCAGATGGTTTATTTTTAGCGTGGTCTGTTTCCACTTTGTGCATGTTCTGCATGTTTGTGTGTCCCTGTGTGTGTGTGTGTGTGTGTGTGTGTGTGTTAGTGCATCTCTCAGTCTGTCTGCAGGCTGCATTTGACCCAATAAGTCATCTTCACGTGCCCCTGGGGTTTATCAATGAAGAGCTGTATGCAGAAACGGGCCATCTTAATTAGATGCCAACTAGCTGTGAACACCTCTGACAGGGTACAGTGGGCCACCAGAACTCTTGGAGCACCACGCAGATCTGTGGAAAGCTGTTTTGTTGTTGTGTTGCTTTCACCAAACGAATTTAATCACAACCCACCTCAGTATAAAATGCCCAGTGTGGTTAAAGCTGTGGGGAAACCAAATCCCATTAGATCACTTGTACACAGCATCGAACTGTCAGGGTGCAAAGAGGGCACTGTAATTGCTGCAGAGACGAGTGGTCACTGAACTGTAAAAAGCAGGAGGTTTTCCACAGATTATGAAAAACAGAATGATTGGAAAGTGCCCAGAGGCAGAGCTCCCATGATAATTTCTGACCCTACCACGTACGTGGAATCAATGCGGCGCTCTGTTGTTGACCTTAGCTGTTCTCTGCAACAAATACCATTACTGTGTTTTTTAAAGACAGCCCTCCTACAGTATCACTCCTACTTCTTTCTTTTCTCTCCCTCGTCTAACCTCTCCCTGACTTTCTTTGGGTTTGCAGATTCTTTGATCCGTCTCACTTTAAACTTTGTGGAAATCAAATTTTAAGATTCAGTATACTTCTGTTATCTTACATGCGTCTGTTGGGATGTTTGATATGTCTGAGGTGAAGGAAATTTGGGTTTGGAATTCAGAACAATGCATCGAGTGTGCTCGAATATTGCTTAAAACAAATGTATAATCTGTTTCTGCTGTTTTATTGCTTACTGCTTTACAACCTGAAAGAAATTAAACAGTATTTTATCTGTGTTTAATATCTATGTCTATCTTTGGACTTGTAGTAAATCATGGGGGAAAAAAAAGTTTTTTGGAGCAGATTTCATTGCAGGACTACAAAATTCTCTCACTTTTTAAAAAAACTATCAGGCTAAGTATGATGACACAGTATATTTGCAGAAAGGCTTTAATAGATAAAAAATACCATAAATAACTTTCTTAAAGGGAAACAAAAAAAAAAAACAGTTTTTCCCACACTTATTTTGATACGCTCACCACAGTTAAACCTTAAAGTTTGCACCATATTTAGCTTACATGACTCAAAGTTAAAATTATCCTTGTATATTTTATACTGGGCTGTGGATCAGAAGTTCATCTACAATCTGAAATAAGCTGTTTTAGCTCCTCTTTCTTTAAGGTCACCCTCCCTTTAAGCCAGCTTTCCTCTGATTGGCAGAGCCTCACAAACAGAAGGACTGAGCAGCAGGCGGGTTTGCTGCTGTACTCACAATGAGAGATTTATAACTGAGATAGATCCACTCTATCTGACTTCGCACACATCTAAGAGTAGTCTGTAGCAGGCTGTAGCAGTCTGTGCAGTCGAGCTTGTGGCTTGCAGGGATTATTTATACATACACTGGCCTCATTTTTTAAAACCTCAGCCACGTTTAATATGACCATTAACCATTTAATAGTGTATGCATGTGACTGAAAATCTGGGAAAACCATAATGGGCCCACTTTTAAATATCTTCTTTTGGCCATTTGTCACAAACAGTGAAATAAACCAACAAGAAGAAAGCAGAAATGAAGTGATCTCTTCAAAAGCCCTGTTCTAGCTGAGCGGTTCTTCTGTGAATGGCCTCGCAGCCATTCCAGGCAATGCCACAGGGCTCCATTGTGCTTCTGCCAAGCTGTGACAGAACCATGTCCAGCTTCTCACCTGCAGCATTGTGTGCCTGGGGAGCTCAGTGCAGAGTAATTGGGAGCTGAGATTCCAGGACAAGTTTCTTTTTGTCCATTTTGTGGGAATTACTGACCCGGAAGTGTGAGGTCACAGCTGTGGCAATTGGTGCTGGGAGATGCAGCTGTGTGTCTGCCTCTACATGTGTGTTTGTGCGCATGTACAAGCAGCCCCTTCTGTCTTTAATCTGTAGAGATGGAGCTGATCTTCTTTATGTGAGATATTACACTTCAAATCACAGATGAACCAGCAAAGAAGTTCATTTGTTGCACTAGATATGATGTGATGTACAACACAATCACTTCTTTATCTAAGCATGAGAAATTAGGCTCTTAATTCTGGGGATAATCAAAACTGAGCCTGGCCCTTTTCCAAAACCGTGTCTCCTCCATCTGCGCTGCTGAGCGTCACTCTGCATGAAGTCACACTCGCTGCAGTGAAGGACACTCCAGATTAAGGTTAAGGGTATAAATAAACAGGTACTGTGGGGCGCACTCACTCACTCTTCACCATGAGCAGGAAACAGTGGACTACAGACCCTCATGGGTACTTTGTATCCATTATTCGTTTTTTCAGTGCCCATGTAGAATGCAGCGGCATACAGACAGACAGGGGTCAGGTTCTACTTTGCATTTTTGCTACATACAGTGATGTAAGTTGTGGCTTTTTAATTTTCCAGCTAACCTGTGATTGGTCAGTTGTTATCAGGTGGGAACAACCACCATGAATGAGCACCACACTGTCATACCTGAACTGCTGAATGAGTTGGAGCTCTGAGGATTTTGCATTTCTCAACTTTGCCCTCTACTGTCAGAGGGAAAAATCTGAAATGTGTTTGGCAGTTCTGGACGAGAATGCATAGCAAACCTTTAAAGCAGTATTCCAGATCCTTGATTGCATACTTCAGTTTCAGTTTGGTCTTTGTCTGTAACAGCTGGATGTTTGCTCACACGATGCTGGCAGACTGGCAGTGGCACTTCCAACAAAAACCATACTTATGATGCACTTGTGTGTGGAAAACTCACAATGCAAACATAGCAAAGACACAGAATGGATAGAATAAGTGTGAAGAAAATGACTGCAGTGAAATTTCCATCATTTTCATGTAAACAGGTTAAACATGTATATTTGTAAAGTTGACTTTTTAAAAGTCATACATCGTATCCAATAATTTGCTTCATGAGTCTTCTTCACCTCCTTATGATTTCATATAACTTCATTTCTTGGCACATTACTGCCACAAACTGTCAGTCTGAGGAACAGCACAAAGCCAACAGCATGATAGGGATTGTGCGGTGCTCTGGTCTCATTGTGTGATAACTCAACCCAGCTTCAAACAAATTTCAACACCTTAGCAGAGTTTAAAATTTGATCACAATGCTGCCAACTGTATTAATTATTTGGTATGAAATGATGACCAACATGGCCATTGAAGAACTGATGTTTTCATCTTTTAAAGGAGAAAACCAGGCCAATGCTAACATCATGCAACAAGAAAAGAAATGAGCCTAAACAGACAGAAACAGATGATTTCAGCCTGGAATTTACCTTCTTTATCTCTAACTTATAAAAAAGGAATTCTAGTTAAGACTAATTAATAATCATGGTGATTAAAGTATTAGTGTATGGATGGATTAATAAAAAGATTTGTATGAGCATTGCACAGTTTTAAACACAAAAATGTGACAGGACAATGGAGAGGTGAGCAGCAGAGACAATCTCCAACTGCAGGCAGCTCACTGGTTCTGTAGGTGCATCTGTGCCACTGAAGATGCTGCTGAAGGTCTGCAGGTCTGGAAACAGACGACAAATCAGCAGCAGGGCAAGTAGGGCCTGTCAACAAAAATTATACATATGCAACTGAAGCCATCTATTAGCACAAAAATGTTGCTTGACGTTGGAAACTTCTTGGAGCTGGAAACAGTGACCTCTATTTGGCCCTGGAGGTGAAACCCCAGGTCATGACGGCTGTGCTGACACTGGCCTCACCTGGATGTCCACCGCCTGGTCTCCACAGCAGTGGTTTCCATTGTCGGGACACCACCACCTCTCATGACCCTTATTTTTAATGTCTACTTTTTTTCACAGAAATATAACTCTCTGTGGGTGATGCATCACTCAGCAGTATAAATATGATCATCTTTTTCTTCGTTCACCAAGATCTGCTCAAAATCCTGCACTTTGGTATAGACTAATCCACTTTAAATTATGAGATCAGGGTTTAACGGGGTGTTGACCCGTGGATGGGTCACTTTACCTCGAGCTGTCAACAAAGTTCAATCCCAGGTCGCTGCCACTGACAGCCTCTGAGCGTGCTACAGTAAGAATGGAAAATACGCCCAACTTCCACTGTGACACAAAGATGAATCACTTTCCCTAAACAATGTGATGCCCTGTTTCATTCTGAATAAACGGCAGGGATAGCAGGTGAAAAGGCAAAACATTCCTTTCTATTCACTCAGTTTTTGTGTCGAAGACACTTAGGGATGACCTTCCCAGTATCCGTCCATCTGTCCATCATGCTTTCGGGATCTCAGTAACTGTGCAGGCGACACACACTTGTTGTTTGATACTTTCACAATAGACTCAGGCCAAAATGAAGCATGCTTAAAAGTATGTACACATACATGTAGGTGACAAATTCAAGGAAATTGCATGAGATTTTTACCAAAGATATTCCTTCACTGGATGTTTTGATGATGGCGGTTGAGAACGCTTTTGGGCTGAGATCTGGTGACTGCAAAAGCCAACACTTACATTTCTCTCCATATTAATACGAATAAATAATAAAATGATGTCATCCTGAGAGAGACCACTTCCTCCAGGAAAGAAAGCTTTCATCACAGGATACATTTGACCACTCAGAACAACTTTATGTTGATTTGTTGTGATCCTTCCCTCTAAAGTAGCAGTGGGCAATTAAGTTTCCCAATGGGCTACATACCAATAAGCTGAAATCAATACTTCTCAATATTAATTTGATCTCTTAATAAGCGTATTGGTGCAGCCCTCCACAACAGTCCCAGCTCCTCTTGTGGCCCCTTGGGAAACCTAATTGCCCATCACGGCTCCTAAAGAACAAGTGGATCCAAACTATGCCAACAAAGCAGGGGAAGATACGAGTACAGTACCAGTCCAAAGTTGGGACACACCTTCTCATTCAGTGTTTTTATTTTTCCTGCAGTGTAAATTAATACTGAAGTCATCCAGACTGAAGGAGCCCATACGGGACCATGTGATAAACTTAGAGTGTTAAACAAACCAAAATATGTTTTACATTTTAGAGTCTTTAAAGTCGGCACCTTCGGCTTTGAGAGCCAGTTTCATCATAACCTTTGATGGTCTTTGTGACTGCATTTGAGGACATGTTCAAAGTTCTTGAAATTTTTACAAATTGACCTTCATTTCTCAAAGTAATGATGGACTGTCATTTTTCTTTACTTAGCTGAGCAGTTCTTGCCATAATCTTGATTAGAACATTACTCATAATGCTACTCACTGCATACTGACTCTACCTCTTCACAACACAACTGATGTCTCAAACACATTAAGAGGGCAAGAAATTCAAGAAATGAACTCTTGATGAGTTGTTCCAGGTGATGACCTCATAAAGCTGGCTGAGAAAGATGTGCAAAGCTGTCAACTAAGCAAGAGGTGCGTACTCTGAAGAATCTAAAATATAAATCATATTATGGTTTGTCTGACAATTTGTGGTTTACTAAATAATTCCATATGTATTTCTTGTTAGTTTGGATGACTTTAGTATTAATCTACAATGCAGACACTTTTTAAATAATGAAAAACTTCTCAGTGAGAAGGTGTGTCCAAACTTTTGACTGGTACTGTATGGTTTTCCTTGATTTTGACACCCATCTGCATATTACGGCTACATCGTGTGAAAATGTGGAAATTAAGAGCCGTGGTCCTAAAGGTCGAGGTCCTTACAAAAAAAAAAAAAAAAGGGATAATTTCCAGCAAATTTTACATTCAGTAGAACCAGCACAAACACAGGACAGAAAGGCCGGGGGCTGCTGATGTAGCACTCTCATGATAATGGACGTAATGCAGTATACAAAGGATATTACATATATCAGAGTGCAATCAGAGGTTTTCAGCCTATCGCACTTCACAAAGCAAACAAAAAGCTTCAAAGTATTTATAGCTTTTATTTGTTTCTTTGAGTTTGGGATTAATTCTGTAAAAAATATTCATTACACATGCATGTTTAAAAACATGCAGCTATTAGGACTGCAGCCTATGGATCTGCCACACGCTGTCAGTCTATAAACAACAGGGTCTCCGGGCCATACCTCCAGGGGTGGCTCTGTGACCTTTTCACATACAATGTGTGTAGTCACACAAGCAACACAACTTGTTCTGGCAGAACTCTGTGATGGCCTCCAGGCTGGACACCAGCATGAGGTCCATGTGTGACACACACACACACACACACACACACACACACACACACACACACACACACACACACACAGGCTGTCACTGTCATCTCTGCATCTCTGGCTGACGCGCTCTGTGACCTTAGAGGAGACCGCTCTTACTGCAAACAACGAGGGATCACTGGGAAATCCTCTCTCTCTCCCACACGGCTGTCTTAATGACCACGAGCGTGAGCCTGAAATGCAAAACATCCTTATGTTTATTGTTATACTAATAGATTTACCACCACAGACAACTGTAAATTACAGGCCGAGACCACACAAACCCTGTAGTCTCTCTGATCAGCTCTGAAATATTGTTGATAAATATTGTTCACAAACACAGCCACAGTAATCAGTCTGAATATCTGTACTTTTTCTTTTGTTTCTGTAAAGCGTGGACAGCAGTAACGTTGTCTGCCTCTCTTACTGCCATTAAAAATCTCAGCTTTGTTGTTTCTCATCAGCTTTCTTCTTTCGGTTTACTGCTGCATTGTAACTGTTACCTTTTATATTTGAAATTAAAATGATTCTGCTCATAATATGTGCCATTACTTCATACAGTACCTTCAGAGGCGGGAAGTAATGAAGTACAAATACTTTGTTACTGTACTTAAGTAGCTTTTTCAGGTACCTATACTTTACTTTTACTCCTGCGTTTTATACAAATATCTGTACTTTCTAGTCGTTACATTTTCAAACAGACTCGTTTCTTTAGGTTTAACATCCGAGGGAAGTTTTCATTTCCAGTCGCCGCGCCTTCAAACATCAAACCGAACTGAGCCTAAACGAAGGAACCATAACACACAAAAACCAATCCTACTGCAGCAGCCTCCATCACCGGGCGTATCGCACACGTGAAATGATGAAAGAGGCAAAACCGTATAAGTTATGCATCATTTATAACGCTGTACTCAGGGGTTACAGCAGGTCAGGCCGAGCGCAATGTGGTCGCAGTACTTCAGCTAGCTACTATTATATTAATGTGGCAGCGTCCGTTAGCTTTACACAAAAATAGCAAACGTCCTCCAAAGAGCTACTTTTACTTTGAGTACAGATGTCTGAACTTTTACCACCGCTGAGTACCTCAGATATCAGCATCACTACACCCTAAAACTGTGGTCTGACAGGCGGGTGCTGGAGAGTTCGTGTCCTTTACAAAACTCAGAAAAAATTTACTTCATAAAATGAACCTTTAAAAATTAATGTCCCATCCATGATGGGCCCTTTAAATTTAGATTTATTCTTTTATTTTTGACTCTTACTTTTTCCAGAGTTTTTTTTAAATATTCTCATTGATTTTAATTTTAAGCTTTACTGAATGTTTTCCTTTTTTTAATTTGTAATCTTATTTTAAAATAACTTTTATTTATTTTTTTTCACTGCTTTTTGCTTTAGTTTTGAAGTCCACTCTTTCAATGCTGTCAAAGTTTTGCAAATCATTTTTTTTCTTTAGTAAAGAAATCTTGGGTGCATTAAGATGTACTTGCTGTTATATAATGTATAGAAGCTGGATTAATAGATCTGTGTTTTAGAATAGAATAATTAATAGAATAGAATAGAGTAATTAATAATAATAATGCAGTTTAAACCAGTCTCTGGTCTGGATTTGTGTGCTAAAAAACTATGTCACATGTACAAGTAAGAAAAGGTCATTTAATGTTATAGTTTAATGAATGTTTAAATATTTTTGGCTTCCCTTTAAGGACACCCAGGGTCAGGGTTAGCTGACCTCACAGGCTGACAGAAGACGGGACTGCAGCAGGAAGTCAGGTGGCTCGGAAACGTCTGGGACAAAAGCAGACAAAGCAGCATTTTTGCACGTATTTTTCAGCCTCTTGCACTCTCGTGTTTGTCGTGCATCATATCGAGCTAACGTCGGCCATCTCTGCTTCGTGGGTGGCAAATACTCGAAAGCCGAAGATACACAGAGCTCGGCCGTAAAAGCTATAAAAATAAAGCTCGTCGTTGTTTAAACTTTGGACTTTTCTGCAGAGCTGACCTCATGTGAAGCAGCTGGTATGGACGTTAGTTAGTCTTATCCCCGGTTTGGTGGCACACAGAGCAGTGCAGTATGATTCAAACCACAGATGGGATAAGGACCTGTTGGCTTATGCTTCATGAACTTACAGTAAATGACCACCTGAAACCCACTTAGATATCGGTTCAGATAAAACTGCATTTCTTTCTTGTCAGCCAATAAAAAAATAAATGTGAGATCTGGCCACAGACTTTTTTCCTCTCTTCTTTTGATTCTTCTTTTTAGCTCCGCTCTGAAACACTTTGCCCTGCTGCTGAAAGTTGCTGTTCAAATAAACCAGCTCTGCACTAACCAAGGACACGATTTCTGCCTCTAAGAAATGTTTGTGTAACTAAGATGTCAGTCTGCCCTTCAGCAGCCAGGACGCCCTTGACCCCCAGCTGCCCGAAGATGCCAGGAGTGGACCGAGCAGCTCCCTGGAGTGAATCTGTGTAAATGTACCAGTGGCAGGTGTAATGGTCCTTTAAAGGAGCATGCATGTTTGAGGAAGCTGCTCTCTGGGTAAGGGTTGAACTTGAATTACCATTTCCTTTTAAGGTCCATTTGCTGGAATACATACCTCCACCTTTGTCCTCGAGTTGACCCTGCAGGACATCAGACCTGTCAGAGGAAAGTCTTCCTGTGCCGTTCAGCTGAATGTAAAAGTCGACTTACTTCTTATTTCAGAGGAAGGTGAGGCAGCTTTGTGCCTTTAATGCGTTTCTGTGGCCACATTATTAGAGGAATGGAGCACATACTACAGGTTACCTTTAATTTCAAATATTGATCTTTAAGGGTAATTTATCTATTTTTGAATTTACTGTATTTCATATCTACTGTAGCATCAGTATTGCACATCACTAAAACACAAATAAAGGTTTGAAAACGGTGTGAAAGGAGATGCAGAATCACTGGAGGCCACTTATACTTGATACATATTTGTTGGCAATTAACTGCATCATCAGTTTTAATTTAATTATAAAATGGCACCGCCTTCATTTCAGCAGCATCCAATCAGATTGCGGATGTAATTTTTAATGAATGCTAAAATGCTACCAACAGGTTTTAATGTGGGAAAACAGCAGGGCGCCTGTTGTCTTTTACCCTCAGCCATCATCACCCCCGTTCCCCCATCTTTGTGTGTCTGAGCAGCAGACAGCAGCGGGATCATTATATGGTGTGCTGGCCTGTCCGTGACCCCGCAGTGGAGTGCTGTGCCCTACTGGGTGTGCCACGGGGGCTTAAAGAGCCAACGCACCCTCTGAGATGTCTGCTGGAGTGTTATGTTATATGTGCAAAAACGTGTGTGTGTGTGTTTTTTAACACGTATGTTGGTGTGTGTGTGTGTGTGTGTGTGTGTGTCGCACAGCCTTACGTACAGTGTGTTACTTTTCTACATGATCGCAAAGCCTCTTGGAATAACATGCAGCAAAGGGCTGCCTGACACTGAGGATCAACACGTGCGTGTTGGTGGTTGTTTTTGTGCACGTGTGCAAATGAAGCACCACTGGAATAGTTTTAAGTGGATTCGTTTACGGTACAATGATGATGAGGATGGAATTATCGTTGGGTAACAACGGTAAAGCATGTGTGCTCGCTGCTAGCTTGTGCTGTACGTGTGTGTCTGTTGTGTTGTGTGTCAGTGAGTGAGCATCATTCTGTGGGCTAGCTGCCTCGGCTTGTAGCTCCCAGGGAGATCTGTGATCCTCAAGTTTAGGGTTCATCTTCAGTTCAGAGAGAGGTTCAACTGGCGGTCAGCGGGCCACTGTTAGAGCTCATTCTCCCGCTCTGCTTTGATTCTCTAATACCAACACCCACCCCCACCAACACCACCACCACATACTCTCTCGCTCTCCCCTTCTGTACATACAGCTCTCTATTTTATTCAAATTCTTCCCCCCTCTCTGTTTCTCTCATCTGATAATTTGCCTTCTGTTTGACCCAGGTTGAGGGGCAATCAGGGGGCAAACTAAGTCTACGAAAACAGGGCGATGTATCCTGTTATGTTACCTTCTTAGCTGAGATCCTAAACCTCCATAAGATTATTAAAAATAGTCCTGATTTGCCTCATATTAGTGAGCAAAAAGACCATGACGGCAAATATGGCTCTTTGAGAAGTAGCAAATATGTGTAGTTCTCAGGCTCAAAATCCTTGACGGCCAACTTATTTGGTAAATTAAGTGTATTTGTTTGTGTCTTAATATGTTTTCCCACTGATTTGCCCTTTTCGGGACATAAGGCATAAGCATAAAAGCAAAGTGCTTTTCGTTGAAAGCCAAAGGTTTTGATTTGTTGGCTTGAATTGACTCAGCATTAATCCTTTTTTTCAGGTCATTTATCCACATCATACAAATGAACCTGAAAGCTTTTGTTTGGGGTTTTATGATTGGAATTTTGATGAGGACATACAGTCCTTTTCTGCTTCACCAGCATGTGCCGTGAGCCTGATGGCCGTTATGTCTGCAAAATTTAATCAGAAACCCCTTTGTCTCTCATTACAGCAGCTGACCTCAAACAAAGTGCAGCTGGGAGTGCTGAGACTTGATTTGTGGGCAGCGCCACGTAAAGCGGCTGACCTGAGCTGGCTCACGAGATTAAAACCGAACGCAGCAAATCACTTTAAAATGTTGCAAAACATTCAATTCTTTTCAACTGCGCCTTCTTTACTGCACTGACTCCACTTTTCACTTCGCAGGGTGTTTTGTTGGCATCGGAAGCTAAACAGGTGTAGCTCTGGTGCTAAATCAAAGGCTGGCTTTACCCTGAAACAGCAGGTCATCTACTGATCAGAAGGTTGGCGGTTCAACCCCTGGCTGCTACATTCTGCATGCCAAAGTATCCTTGAGCAAGATACCAAAACCAAGCTGCTCCTGATGTGTTTGTGGGAGTGCGAGTGTCAGATAGAAAGTGCATGTATGAATGACGACGTGTTGTATGAAGCTCTACATAAGAACCTGTCCGTTTACCATTTAAATCAGACTTGTTTTCTCTGCCCCTCTGTGTGCAATAACAAGCTTCATTATTTCATAGCAGCTGTTTCCTGTCTGAGTTGTCTCAGCGCAGAACACGGAATAATGATTTAATCAATATGGGAACGTTTTTAGGACAGGATCCAATTCAATCATTCTCATTGGTCAGGTGTTTTAGATATTACCTAAGACAGATGAGCTAACTGTGTTTGGAAACCTTTTGGAGATTATCCATTACGTCCTGACGTTTAACCTGTCATCTGCTTTTTTCTGATCTCCACTGCGTTGCTCTTGGGTGAATTTTATCACCATCTCTGCAGCTGAAAAACCGCTCAGTGAAGAACACAAAGGAAGCGTTTACCCCCAAATCCGAATTACACGTGTACATTTCTCCGGCCAGTCGTGCTACGAATCCATGTACTCGGTTTTGGAGTGAGTGCTTTTCCTTGTGGTGCTTAAACCTCCAACAAGTTTACTCAGAACATCCAAAGCCTGTGTTGGGAGCAGTTTTGTGTAGGAACTCTTTTCTTTGTACCAAACTGCACCTGCCACCGAGCAGGGTGGGGCTCCTGACTGTGGCAGCGTAACAGGATGGAGACGCTGATGCTGCTGGCGAGCCGCACCCTTCTTTAGTGGATGGAAACAAAAACTTTCCCACATGACTTCTGGACAAAAAAGCATTACTGGAGAATTTTTTCATAAGTGTTTTTTATTCCTTTGAATGCTGTACAGCCAGTGCCATTTATATTCAAGAGAAGGCTGGAGTCTCTGCATCAAACTGGAAGACTCAAAGCAGAGCAATTGAGATGGATGAATGTGGGAGCCACACTCTATATTATGGCCCCAGAGTAAAGGTGGAATTCCTCTGTAATTAAATGGAATTTCAATTATTTTATTTGACATTAGAATGTAATTATATTTACGTAAAAATACTTTAAGGCAGGTACGCCAGAATAAGAAGTAACAACTCTGATTTTTTACACGAAACAATACAATAATTATACTGTCAGTAAATTTAAGTAATGCATGAGTAATTTTATTAAAACACTTAAAGTATTGAATAACGTCATGTATTTTACAGGAAAGGAGGCACAAATAATTCTGTAAGTAATTTTAAGTAGTACCTTTCAGGGTGGGTTAATGTCGCCTTTTCACATCTTTATATTTTCACACCTTTATTTAATATTCATTATGATGATGTGCATGATGGATGTTCTATTATCACATTTATTTTACCATTTATTTTACCAACCCGCACGCCAAACAGTCCAGTGTACTTACAACATGAGACGGGGAAATATTATTTGTTTTTCTGCAAAATTATCAGGACATTATGCACTGTTTAAAATTACTTATGCATGTCTTTAATTTACTTACAATATAATTATTTGTGTGTAAATATAATTACGTTGTAATTTCAAATAAAATACATTTAAATTCATTATCTTTTGGGGGGGTGGGGGGGCACCCTTTTAATAAGCAACTATTACACTATAACACCTAATAAAGGCAACTGCTGTTTCAGCCTGAGCAAATGACAGCCAGCATCACAGCAGGCTACAGCGCACATGTGCTTGCTGCGCTCACCCTTCACCTCACCTCGCCACCGCTCCCTCCTGCCTGCCTGCACTGATGTGGCCCGGCTTGTTAAACCAGCCCACTGGCTCTCTGCCAAAAGGGATAACACCAGACTGAAGGGGTGAGAGGCAGGGTAAGAGTTTACCACATGATACAGCCAGAATGTGACAATGGACCAAACAAACCAGTCACACATTATTGGCTTAGTTAAGATGAGCTGCTTAGGCTTGAGATACCACAAAAAACGATGTCCCCCACACTGCTGGCATATTGTATACCACTTGATGTAAACAACCAAAAAAGTAATAAGTAATAAGTAATTTTCTGCTAATAGTATACATTTTGGGATGATTTTAAATTGTAATGAAGTACAGCATCAGTTCAGGCACGGCAGCAAGTCGAGCTCATTTGCAGGCAGGACAGATCAGCTGATTTCAGGGCCAGCCAACATAAGCTGAT
The DNA here is from genome assembly GCA_024447675.2 of Pterophyllum scalare. NCBI lineage: Eukaryota > Metazoa > Chordata > Actinopteri > Cichliformes > Cichlidae > Pterophyllum > Pterophyllum scalare. Next base: position 16,506 of record JAMQGT020007824.1, read on the forward strand.
GGCTCAGCTGATCCTTCCTACACACGCATTTAGCAACTTAAATGCTAACATTGGCATTCAATCTATTTAAGTTGCTTTAACCTGCCTGCATTTGCTGCTGGTCCTACAAGCTGCTTTGCAACCCACATCCACCCCAAGTCCTGCTTCCATGCTGGTTCTGACTTAACGTCACAGCTTTGTTCTGTGCTGGGGCTCTTGCTGCATAGCAGTGGAAGGACCGAGAGGCCCCAGAACAGAGCTATACACCAGTATATTCCTAGCTAAATATACCACCAAGTAAGAATGACTCTTGGTAGGAAAAAAAAGTACTCTTGTCCTGGTCCTGAAAGCCTATCATATCTGTTTGTATCTGTTTAAACTACATTTGTTAAATTATGGAAAAATGTTTGTGGGATAGAGAGTGAAAGTTTGTAGGTAGATTTATTTAAAATTTTTAAATGATATATGTTAAATTCAGAATGAATGTGATTGCAATTTTGGGCGTGTGATTTTTAAACAGCATTATTTTAATGTGTCCATAGAGTAAATAATTAAAATGAGTGTCTCCATTCACTGGCAGCTTTTTGTGGGGTTGGCTGTAACTGTGGCGCTCAGCAATGGCACCTGGCAATGGCGCTGAGGCCATCTTATCAGAGCCCGAGCTCTGCTGCCTCTGCTCTTTGGCTCCCGCCGCGATATCGTATTGCTGAGTCTCACTTTGCATGAGAAATCGAAGTGCCGTCCTGTTCTTTATGGCTCCTGCCCGCGACCTTTTTCAGCCCAACGAATTAACCTAGAGGCGTATCAGCTGCGCTGGCCCTTTTCTCCTACAGCCTGTCCTATTAACTGAGTGAGCTGCACGGTGAGGGTCACACTTAAGTAACCTTATCTTGTAATTGGGTTCAAGGTTAAGCGACCCTGGAGCATGGAGGTCTGGGGGTTAAGGTCACAATGTCAGGCAGAAGGGGGAGCTTTTAATCACTGATGGGGCTCCAAATCAAGACCCGGGCTTCTGCTATCTGGGAAGGCCTGACCTGCCACCCCCATCCCCTCAAACCTCACCCTCGCTCACCCACATCCCACATAAAGCTGCCCATGTACGCTGGGACGGGATGGGGTTTAGGGGGTCGAATAGAGCAGTTGCCAGGCAACCCATATTTAAACCAAGGTCTCACAAGCTTTTAACCTTAGCTCAAATCGATATAGACGGCAACTGGTCTAATATTCACCGAGCAGATGGGAAAATTAGCCTGCAGGAGACAGAGGAGACACGCTGTTGTTTCAGCGTCATCGCATCATTCTGTATACTCTCAGTGAACGTTCATACAGCGACGGAAAAGCTCCTGAAAGTGATGTCCGTGCTGTCATAGTTCCCTTCTTCCGGATTTTGTATTTTAACGTTCTTACTGAGAAAGACGTCGTTCTCTTCATCAGGGTAAAATTTAAATGCCAACAAGGATCAGCAATGATGCTGAAATTAATTATGACCAGAAAAAGTTCTTACTTGTTTTCAGTCCGTTCTGCAAAATTGTGTTGTGAACATCAGTCGAGACTTCTCATTTTAAAAAAGTGTCTATACAACATTTAACAGCCGTCTTCTCAACCGCACACTCGCCCCCCCCCCATACCTCTCACTTCCTGTCTTTTAAAAAAGGAGATGGATGACCACTGGTGGAGGGGTTCATGCAGCGTGACCCACAGACCTATCCATTGCCAAGGGCGAGGAAATAGCCCAGATTAAAGAGCTTGTAAATAATGGCCCATAAACATCTGCCTGTTAGTTTGGCCAATCCATCTCCGTCTCCCATCTGGTCTCTCTCTCTCTCACACTCTCCCCCTTTTGATTTCCTCATTGCGAATGGTCCACGGGGCAAATGCATCATCAGACCAAAGTCAGTCATATTCCAGTACAAACAAACACTGAGCCTGACCCTGGGGTCAGGTACAGTTCAAATCCCCACCAGTCAGTGCTCCGATGACTCAGCCCAAAGATAACAACACAGAGCATTAGTTCTGTTTTCTTTCCTGGGATTTCCTGTGTATGCTGTTTTGTTAGAATTGCTCATATGGTAAATGTGGGTGCATGTATGTATTTATGTACAGCTAATTATTTCTGCGTGATTACAATTGTTTTTTAGTCCACCCCGCTCTTTGCCAAATCTTCACCGGGGCCTTGTTAACAGGGCATCATTAGAAACCCACCCTGATTAGTAATTAGGCATTGTTAATGTCTGGATCCCAACATCTGCCTCAAGGACTGACCACTTCACTCTCTCGGTTCACGATGTAGTCTGTGTGAATAAATCTGCAGCACCAGTATTAACGACCTCAGATGAGGTCCAATTGCAGGTGATAAATTAGACCAAATAAAGGGACGGTGGCCCACAGACTGAGGCTGCCCTGCAGCCAAAGAGCTCACTAAATGTTCTTTTATGTTGCATCAGAGTTTTAAACAGTTTCACAGCTGATTTAAATTTTTCCTCATCGGTGACAGAAACGGACACAAAACACCAGCAGTGATTTAAATCGTCCATCCTGTCAGCTGGGCTGGTGATCAGCTCCTCGTGGCTGATGCTTTAGCAAAAATCACATTCACATTGTATCCAACCTTTGAGTTCGCTCACAGCCGTGCTAACGGCTGCTGTGGGTCGTACTCAGGCACACCACTGAGCTAAATGCTAAGTATGCCTGGGTGTTACAGCAATGATGATGACATGCTAATTGTTAGCAGGTGTTACATTCACCATTTTGGTTTATGTTTTTTTTAACATCTGCTATCTAACAGATAACAACAAGGTGACTGCAAAGGATGGCATGACGATATCTGAGGATCTCAGACCAAAGAGGGGAACATGAATGCATCAGAGTTCATACTAATCCGAACAGCACGCTGCTGCTAAAATACTGGATTAACAGTAATGTGGGATTCTTTATGAATACGGCTCAGTATCATAATGAAAGTTTTAGTTTGGCCTCTCGACATTTTCACAGCATTTTCTTTGGTGAGCTCAGACTCATGTAAATGCTTAAGCTCACTGATTCAAGCTTTGTTGCATTTAAACGTTGCTGTTGTGTATTTGTGTTGAGGTTTTCAGTGTTTGGGTCCCGTGACCATGAGGTGCACAAAGTTGCATAACTGCGACAAAACTGAAATTCAAGAAAGACAAGAAGCTGGACTCAGAGCTCCCGGGCAAAGACGGAGATGCATTATCTGGAGTATTGCAGTAGGAGCACTCCTTTAAAATCGCAGTATCATGCAAACTTTTATTTTCCCAACTAAAATAATTTAACTTAGCATGACTCGACTTTTTTGCTGTAGTCATCCGCCAGCTGTAGTCATCCGCCAGCTGCACTGCCCCACAGTTTGTGACCCACTGTTGCGAACAGCTATAAAGCCTATATTCTAAGCAAACTGTAAAATAGTTTACTAATAGTACTTTATTCAATTCAATTCAATTCAATTCAATTTTATTTATATAGCACCAAATCACAACCAACAGTCACCTCAAGGCGCTTTGTATTGTGGGTAAAGACCCTACAATAATACAGAGAAACCCCAACAGTCAAAACGACCCCCTATGAGTAAGCACTTGGCGACGGTGGGAAGGAAAAACTCCCTTTTAACAGGAAGAAACCTCCAGCAGAACCAGGCTCAGGGAGGGGCAGTCAGAGAGCATATTTCTCCCATACTGGCTTCTCTTCATTGGCTCCCTGTTAAATCTAGAATAGAATTTAAAATCTTTCTCCTCACATACAAGGTCTTGAATAATCAGCCCCATCTTCTCTCAAAGACCTCATAGTACCATATCACCCCAATAGAGCATTTCATTCTCAGACTGCTGGCTTACTTGTGGTTCCTAGGATATTTAAAAAGTAGAATGGGAGGCAGAGCCTTCAGCTTTCAGGCCCCTCTTCTGTGGAACCAGCTCCCAGCTTGGATTCGGGAGACAGACACCCTCTCTATTTTCAAGATTAGGCTTAAAACTTTCCTTTATGATCAAGCTTATAGTTAGGGCTGGATCAAGTGACCCTGAACCCTCCCTTAGTTATGCTGCTATAGGCCTAGGCTGCTGAGGGGGGGTCCCATAATGCACTGTTTCTTCTCATTCACCTTTATTTACTTGTTTATACTTCACTCTGTATTTAATCATTATTATTAATCTCTGCCTCTCTTCCACAGCATGTCTTTTGTCCTGTCTCTCTCCCCCTCAGCCCCAACCGATCGCAGCAGATGACTGCCCCTCCCTGAGCCTGGTTCTGCTGGAGGTTTCTTCCTGTTAAAAGGGAGTTTTTCCTTCCCACCGTCGCCAAGTGCTTGCTCATAGGGGGTCGTTTTGACTGTTGGGTTTTCTCTGTGTTATTGTAGGGTCTTTACCCACAATACAAAGCGCCTTGAGGCGACTGTTTGTTGTGATTTGGCGCTATATAAATAAAATTGAATTGAATTGAATTGAATTGTGAATTGAATTGAATTGAATCGAATTGAATTGAATTGAATCGAATCGAATCGAATCGAATCGAATCGAATCGAATCGAATCATCTGCCGTGACCGGTTGGGGCTGAGGGGAGAGAGACAGGACAAAAGACATGCTGTGGAAGAGAGCCAGAGATTAATAATAATGATTAAATACAGAGTGAAGTATAAACAAGTAAATAAAGGTGAATGAGAAGAAACAGTGCATTATGGGACCCCCCCCCCCACCCAGCAGCCTAGGCCTATAGCAGCATAACTAAGGGGTGGTTCAGGGTCACCTGATCCAGCCCTAACTATAAGCTTGATCATAAAGGAAAGTTTTAAGCCTAATCTTGAAAATAGAGAGGGTGTCTGTCTGTTTATTTTAATTAAACAGTGATAGTTCTTGCAGTACAGGCACTGAATTATTTAACTTCATGGTGTCACTGGAGAAAGGGTATGTGACATCAAATTTGTATAAGATGCGTGTCACCTCACATCACTGCTGTGTTGTTGTGCATGCTCACACATGCATTTATTGTAATTACATTGGCAAAGCAGCTCACTGGTGTTGGAAGAAGTGGTGTGGAAGTAACCGTTGTCTGCAGCGCATGCAAAATTGAAAATGAGTGATATGCAAGCTTGGAGAATCAGCAAATAATGTATCGATCTCACTGAAGTTCTTAATTGTAAAAGAAGCAGTCAGTTTTTTCAGTGGCTCAGCAGACGCTGGCCACCAATGTTCAACTTGGTGTTTCATGTTACAGGCACTCCTGAAAAACAGTTATCTGACCCAGGCTAAATAATTAGGTGGCAACTTGTGTCTTCATTTCTTCTACTTCAGTGAAGGAGCTTAACGAGCCTTTCAGGTTCCAAACCGTGTTTCACAAACACTCCTGAGTGGTTTTAGAAGAGGCCGTTACTCATCACTCCACTCTCTGACACCCAATGTCACAAATGACAGCACACACTTACCTCAACAAGACTTATAAGTTTGAATGGGAGGCAGATTTTCCAGGCAGGTGAGCTGCAACTAAAGCTTCATGATCTGACATCACTGAGAGGGACACTGTCCTTCACTTCTCAAATGAGCCCTCTAACCTCACACTGTCAAAATGAGGGATATGCCATCTTAACTCTGGGTCTCACTCAAGGTAAGGTGTCCAATGATGGCATCTTATATGTCTTGCCTTTATGCTTCTCGGAGACTGCTCCGTATTCTGCTCCAAATCATTTTACGTTTTTTTGAAACGTCATCCAATTTTTCATTGGGAAACACCTTTCTCCCCCCCCAAAAAGACGCCAGTCTCCTCACTTCCCCTTTAAAGTCATGCTTAGCTTCAATTTATGAGCTGCCACTGGTGACCTAGTGCGTGACCCCACACCTTAAGCACATTCCAAAGGAGCTAACACATTTATTTGGCAGATAAATCATTGCTTACCCAATGCTGGTTGTGTGCAAGGTCACAGTTGTGGAAGGGGATAAAAATGAAATTACAGAGACAGTGGGTCAAGCTGAGTGCCAACATCAGCGTCCTGTGAGTCGGTGCTTATAAACAGTTTAGACAGAGACTCGATCCTCCCATTCTTTTGTGTGGATTTAACTAAATTGAGCTAACACTGTGCAGGTCACGGTCAGTGTCCTGTTGTAGAACCAAGCTTAATACAATAAAGGAGCAGAGCGTCTGTTCAGTTCTGTCACACAGTAAGCATTCGATGGGCTCTAGCAGCAGTACTGACTCCTGGGCCCTGTTCATACAACTTTATATGCAGCTGTAATATTAGCTGTTGTAGTGACATGTACACAACAGATGTTTTAAATTAGTATTTTATGCAGTGATTATTGTGCAGAGCTCCTTAAAGCATTTTATTCCTTATGAAAATAAATGGTTACATTTGGACAAATAATTCCAACTGTATCCAGAATTAGCTCTTGAAAATTCCCAGTTTCAATCATATTTCCATGTTTCGCCTCGGTGAGCTTCCATCACCTGTCTTATTGATTAATCATTTTCATGGTAACTCTGTTACTCTGATCATTTTTCTAAAGCCAGTGCTGCTTTCTGCCGTGTCTCCCCCAACCTCGTTTTCACGTCATGAAGCCTTTTCGAGGGAGCTCCGTGTTCTATGTTCATTTACAGTAAACAGTTATTTTGAAGTACTTAATAACACTTCAAAGTAGCAACTGTAACCTTAATCTCATTAGGAACATGCTCACTGACGGGTCATACATCAAGTGAGCAGTAGGGACTTTTCACCATAAACCTCTGTACAAAGTATCTTCCTTGTGCAACCACCCCCACCCCCCTGCAGTTTAAGGTGTTTCCAAATTGGATTCTCAGAGTTTTAAGACATTTCCATCTTTTATCTACAGCCCGTGCACTGGCTGAACGCTGGTATTGGAAGTAAGTCACGAGGCACATAATCATCTGGACCTAATTCCTTGGCTGGGGGGGCTGGTGCCTGGCTAATATTGTTTTCTGCATGTCATCAATCTCGTTTCTTTTCTTAAAGTGCTGAATTAATACTTAATTGTGAGCTTTACAAGCTATGACACACATGGTTTGTCTGACTCTCATGTTAATTCTAAAAGACATTATTACCGTGTCACGAGCACAGCATTACCCATGATAGTAACTGGTTGCATAATTATTATGCAACCCATGTTGTGTTTTTATTTTCATCCAGGCCCTGTGGTGTGGTTTGCCTGCTGTGGTAAGCTTACAAGTGAAAGTAGATCATCCTCTTCCAGGGACAGAATGACAAAATGGGTAATCCTAGTGGCTTTATATAGTATACTGTGTTAGTGAACACCCTACACTACAAATACTGCACAATATCTGAATCACAGGGGAGGTTTCATTGTCCCATTCTCAACAGATGTACAGATCAAGTTCTAGATGCATGAATCTACCTCATCTCATTCTCCATGGGTGGCGGTTTGGGGAGGGATCACCAGTGAATGCTAATTTGATTTGTCTGACCAATCACCCGACAGCATGGCTTACCCGTGACCTCTGAACCAGTGAGTTTTCCAGTTGGCTGATCATCGCAACAACCTTCACTTGACCCGCTTTAGCCTGGACGGTAATATCGTATACTTGGGGGAGGTGCACTGATAAAACTGGGTCAAGGCAGCGGGAGCTGGAGGCCAGCAGCGTAACTGCATTTGAAACAATGTCTGAGAGAAGAATTATTTTTTATAATTGTTCAACTGATTAAAAGGATTTACTGTTCATAATTGCACAACTTTAACAGGGACTCTTCTTCTGCTGCCACACTGAGACTAATATTTGTGATTTAAAACTAAATCTTAAACCTACTGGATTTTTCTCCGTACAACATGCTGCAGAGATCCATATCCTCAAAACAAGCAAATATAGCATGTGGACAGTACTGTGTGACATGATGCCTGCATAAGGCTGTACGTACAGCCGCATGCAGCAGTTAATGACCAGTCTGTAAACTCAGGGTCTGGGAGAATGGCTGGAGATAACAGATCTCCATATCAAGACTTCCTGAATGCAAATAAATATATATTTTTTCAAATGTAATAAAATGCTAAATTGTTGTCAGACACTCGCTGGTGGTTTCAAGGTTTTGGCATTTCAGCCAGTATCATCCCTGCTTGATACGGACTGCTAACACAAAGCTCAGTGCCCACTGCTACACACACCACATCAGTAACACATCAACCTGGAAATATTTGCACAAGTGCTGCAGGCCATTTTTAAAAGGAACATGCCATCGTCACACATGCCTCACATCTGCATGTATGTGCACTTCTTCTGTCAACAGTCAGTTCACAGCATCATATTTCAAAAGCCTTTTTTGTATATCATTTCATATCAAATTCCTCAATAAACGATTTTACTTACAAACACAGGAATGTATCCACTTTGCTGACCTTTGTGTTTTACAGTTTGTGATGCTCCTTTTTCATTTCCATTCGTTTTCAGTTTAACTATCATGATAAAAACGAGCGGGTTTGGTGGTTAGGTTGAAACACGCCCCTTCGCAGAGTTCATTTGTGATCTTCCACATGGGATGAGTTGGGAGTAGCAGACGTCTCGCTATTGTCACAACTTGGTGTATGCAGCTCTGGTGCCAAAAGACACCAAAAGCAAGAAGCTAGTGGGACAAAATGGAGATGTTTGACGCACTGGAAATAAGAACGGGCTCGTACATGCTAAAGTTAAGGCTACAATATTGTCTCCATTAGTAGAAGAAGTAGTAGAAGATAGAATGAGGGGGGGGGGTGCTGCATCAAACCCCATATTACCAAAAGAAAATAAGAAAAACACCTTATATAGGCACACGTTTGCAAACAGTGACCTGGAACCACATGGACGTATTCGAGGATGAGGATAATGCCCGGCTGCTGATGCTCGCAGGTATACAGTAAAAGGGATTTCCTGGTCATAACTCCAAAGCCCCAAGAAAGCATGCAGGGCTTTACATGGAAATGCTGCGATCAGAGCGCTGGCACTCAATTAGCTACTGTTGTGGGTGGGGGCGGAGAGTGAGCAGAGGTCCAAATCCTCTCTTGCAGGCCCAGCTGGGGGGATTAACAATGGTTCCTGTCCCGTGGCTGACCTCTTCAAAGCCTGTGCAGATGTCTTGATCCCCCCTCCACACACCCACCCCACACTCAAAAAACAAAAAAAAGAAACCCTCTCCTTTAAGCGCTCCCCTCCACCTCCCAACCAAAACAAAGCACTCAGGTGACATCGCTTATCACACGAGCACTCGTCCGCTCGGTGTCGCTGAGATCTGAGACTGCTCTCACTTCAGTCCAGTTACATTCAAAGGTGCTTCACTGCCACTGAGTGCAGACATCACATTAATAAAGACAACATGAAATAAGAAACTGCATTTTTCTTTGGGAAATATAAAAACATGCAAATATATAACAAAATAAATTAGATCAAGCAGTTCAAACAGAAATAATTAAAAACAATATAAACACTGCAGAAGTTTTATACAAACTGATTCAAAGATATTGGTTTTGTGAGTACACAGAGTACAGTCTTCATTGTGGTTGTTTGTGTTCACATATACACGTTTTTGTTTTTGTGTAATTTGTGGGTGCCTGAAAGCTCCCCTGGATTTTTACTTCTTGTGTACAGAGGGTGCATTTTCTTTTCAGCCTGCTCCATTTACAGCATTAGTTTTTCCCACTGCTGAATAGGTTTAATTTACTCATAATTTGGTTCACTCTAAGCTTTCTGTCTGTTTCTGTCTCTGCTTGTGTTTGTGAACTCCTCACAGTTGTAATTACGGTGTAAACAAAGGTGGACAGGCAGGGAGGTTAAAAAAGAGGTACTTTACTTTCTTATAGTTAACAAAAAAATGCTCTGCATGATACGAACAAACAAACAAACAAACAAACAAACCCAATTGTAGTCAGCAGCCAAAATCTATAAGAGGAACTCTGAAAAGAACAAGAAGGTGCTGACACCCGGGAGCAGGATAACAGTGCACAGGTGAACTCAATCAAGGAAGTAAAAACACTGAAGAACTATAAACAGGGAGTAAACTAAAAGAGACAAAGTTCAATCTAATCAGGAAGGAAACAGAAAAGATTTAAAAGAAGAGATTCAGGAAGATCAAGCCAGCATGACAAACTGTGAAGGATTATGGGTATGCAACCAGTGCAGACCTGCTTTTGTGCCGTCTGCACATAGCTCGGTGATGATCGTGCTGTGCAATGAGCAGACGCACAGCAAGGAGAGAGAGCAAAGTTCACCACTGAGGAGAAGAAGTGTGAAAGTATCAAGACACCATGAGGAGCAGGAACGGTGGCTGAGGCGAACCGTTTTCCTTCTTTGTATCCAATGGGTTTACTTCACTCTGAACATGTACTTTGTATCTTCTGACTGAGCCAAAGGACCAACAAGAGCACAAACAAAAGTAGCCCAAATTTCCAGCTGTTCCACACATTTGAACACTGCCCCTGGTGGCAGAACACAGCTACAACATGTAGATGATGGGTTGCTAACATTAGCATAGGACGAACACTTTGTAACTTGCAGGTATCGTCCATCATTACCTAGAGTTTTCTCGTGCTGTGGAGAATACACTTGCTGACTTCTACTTGCAGATTAGCAGATTGGTGTTTTTCCCACTCTGTAAGCCCTCAGCTGGCTTGCGGCCCCCCGACCCTGACAGTTTCTATTACAACAGTCGACTATTATAGGCCAGATATTAATTGTGAGGATCCTTTTGATCCAAGGTTTTGGACTTTCGTTTTCTTGGTCCTTGGTCCCTTTTCCTTCCCTCTGTTCCTGAGAGAGCACGCCCTCCCCGGGTCCTTTCATACTGAGCACGGTCAGATTTCTCAGTGACCTTAACATGGAAATGAGTCTGTCATTTTCAATACTCTGCTCCCCTCTGGCTGAAGTGTGTTTTCAAATAGGAAGCCAAGGTCAAGAGGCAGTGGCAGAAACACTGAGTGAGGCTGAAGGCACATCTAGGAAAAAACCCTTTCTGTGGACGTTGCTGAGTGGCCCTGTGAGACCAGTGGTGGTCCTTTAAGGTTATGACCCTTTTGAGGGCGAAAGTCATGTGTTGGTCAAAATAACGGCCACCATCTTTTAGGGCTAAGAAGAACACAATGAATGGATTTAATCCTTCCAGGGGCACAATCCCAGATTACTTTCAAACAGTAAAGACTCTTACAGAACTGAAAATAATCCAAGTGTGAGATTAAGTATGTAGAAAATTATGTTCTGCATTAGTCCCTTCCTTGGTGGGCTGAGACTTCACCCCAAACACAAGTTGTGGTAACTGACAAGTGGATGATTATAGAAAACCTGTGATGAGACTGTAAAAGATTCTCACTTCCTGTGCTGCCTTTATAACCATCTATACCTTAGATGATTTTTTTATAACTCACCCATTTTTCTAAAGTTTAAAGTCAGCTGACATGGGGCGAGAGGCGAGGTACACCTGTACAGGCCGCCAGACAGACAACCATTCACATTCACTCCTGTGGACAATTTAGAATCACCACTAACTGCATGTCTCTGGACTGTGGGAGGAAACTGGGGTACCTGGAGAAAACATGAAAACTCCACACAGAAAGGCGCGGGCCACGGTGGATTCAGACCCAGACCTTCTAGCTGTGAGGCAGCAATGCTAACCACCACACCACCGGACTGCCCGGGTATGGAAACTTCTGGCTCAATCAATCAAACAAACAAACAAACAGCTGGAACACTAACACTGAGGCTTTAAATGTGGAGTCCAGAAACCAATGGATGATAGCAACATGATGTGTCCATCTTATATATACAGTCTGTGGGTTTAGCTAACAATCACGGCCGAGATCCTTGTAGTGATTAATGACCGCTGGCTTTGTTTCCTATTTATGGACATCAATCAAATATTATCCAGAGTATGGAACACAAAGAAGGGAATTAAATGAATTTCTTGTGTACAAATACTTTTAATTTTTCAGATTTGCACCCTTAGTCCTTTCTAAGTCAGCTTAACTCCTCTTCTTTCAGTTGCTCCCTTTAGGGCTCGCCACAGCAGGTCATCTACCTCCATCTCTCCATCCCAGCATCCTCCTCTGTCACAGCAGCCCTGTGTATGTCCTGCTTCTCTACATCCATAAACCTCCTCTGTGGTCTTCATATTTTCTTTCTTGCTGGCAGATCCATTGTCAACAACATTTGTCCAACATATCCACTCGCCCTCTTCTGCACACGTCCAACCATCTCAGCCTCGCCTCTCTCACTTTGTCTCCAAACTGCTCGTCATGAGCCCTTCCTCCAGTGTTCTCATTTCTAATCCTGTCTTTGAACTTTGGCACGTTGCATGAATTTGTGACTCATCCTTTATTTTATTCCTAAAATACATTTGAAGTCTTCGAAAAGGCTTATAGAAACACTACCGTCTAACCTGTTTAAGATTAAAGCGCTTTACAATAAAAATAAAAGTGAAAATAAAGAATGTATCATGAGTCAGTTGTTAGCTGTAGACTTTAAGATTTTGAAAAGAAGAAAAACTCTTTAACAAAGGGCTGAATCAGAAGCAGTTTTGCTCTTTTATGTGCAGCGGAGAAAAAGCTAAAAAATAAATAAACTGTGGCCGCGAACGAGAGAACGGGTCTGTCCATAAACAATGATCAGCTGCAGCAAGATGACTGAAGCATTAATGCTCCAAACATCGGCAGAAATCCGCAGGGTTTACACAAAAAGTATGCAAACTTGTTGCCTTGGTTTAATGAATAAACTTGTGATGGTCAGTCAGAGACCGTGTTGGCCGAAAACCGACGACTGTTAGAGCAACTTCAGCTCCAGTCACAGGAAAATGACGGCAGTTTTTCAGGAGCTGATCTTTTTGATCATTCGGCCACGACGCGGTCTGAAAAAAGTCTTTACATTAATACATGAAACTAAACACGTTTAATATCAGCAACAGCTTCTTTGTTTTGGCTCATGCTGGTAGTAAGGCTGAATCATGTGAACACTGGCAACAAATATGACTGAGTGTCCTTTAAAGAGGGAGCAGATGGAGTTAGAAACAGATGCAGCAGGATGCAGAAGTGCAATATATACAGATGATGGCTGCGTGTTCCTTCAAAACATCTCATCTGATCAGCCGTCAGCTCCTCATCTCCTCCAATTTGTCCATCTACAGTTTCCACTGTCACTTGTGCATTCATGGCATCTGCCGCTCCATCCGTCCATCTCTGCACCTTTCCTTATTCCCTCCATCTCTCCCTCCCGCCCCCTCATTACCCCCCACCTCAGCGCAAGGCTGTCAGAGTTTTAGGGATTCGGCGAGCTGTGAAATTGCACAAATTGCTGTTGCTTTGCGTCTGGCCCAGCGAGAGAGAGGGAGACAGAGAGAGAGAGATTTTATGCTTCAACACTTCTGAACCTGAACCCCCCCACCCCGCTGACCCTTCCTCCCCTTATTCACTCAGACATGAACAAGCACACGCACAGCTGCAGGACCGCGTATCTGCCCACTACACACACACACACACACACACACACACACACAGTCAACTTCTTCACCCCACTATTACCACCACCTCTGAGCATGTAACAGCACCACCGCCTTTGCCACCCTCACGGTAAAGACACCTCCACCACTTTGCTTTAGCGTGCGGGTCACTTCACAGAACAACTCGACAAGAGCCCGCAGCCCTCGAGAGGGATAAAAAGCCTTCTCAACCTGAGGAGCGCTGTTTCAGCCACCTCAACTAAAAAGAGCAAACTCCCCCTCACACACATGCACGCACACACACGCACGCACACACACACGCACACACACACACGCACGCACACACACACGCACACACACACACACACACGCACGCACACACACAGTGCCCCCAGGAGCACCCTCTCAGATATGACAAAACTGGCAAAGGTCACAGCCGTACATGCTGTAACTGTTTCTGAAATCTTTTTAAATGATTTCTTTGGTTTTCCTGTTGCTGTTGAGACGTTCGCACCACAGAGTGCAGACGGGCATAACTCATTCATTCCCTGGTAGTCTTTTGTTCATGCATGCAGTGTCTTAGTTAAGTCTCATGCAGAGGTGGTAAACAATGACGACATGATAGGCTCATCAATAAAGGAGGATAAAAACAAGGAAATATTACAATTCAAGGACAAACTGAGGAAAGAAGTTTGGACAATTTGGACATTATTTTCATTATTAATATATGCATAAAAATACTGCAAGAAGAACTTTTCTTTATTATTCACTAAAAAATAAGTCTTGCTTTGAGTATCCTGTTATTGAAATGAATTTTTTCCCCTCTGGTTTGCATCCAATTTCACTATTGTGTGTAAAAACTGAGTAATAAGTCACAGACAGACAAATCGGAAGAACTGTCTATTTAAAAAGATATCTCTGTGTATGCACAAGGAGAAATAAAGCTGTCAAACCCCACAGATGAGTTTGCGTTGCATGAAACAAAACTGTCTACACTGCCACCCAGTGGGACACGGCAACTACTGCACCACACGAAACCTTTGCTTTAGGGCGCCTCTGACAGCAGACCGTGTTTGCTGGTACGATTCCGTATTTTTTCTTTATTATTTAGCTCACTGACAAAAGAATATCTCTGCATATATACATACTTACATACGTGCATGGAAAAATAATATATCTGCAGATTATAGAAAAAAGTCAAGAAACAAAGTTAAAATTCAAATTTTGGACTGTGAGGTATTTCTGTTGCTACAGAATAAAATGGAGATTGGTATAAAGGCGGTATGATGAGTAGGGAGGATACCCTGTTCTGCATTTACTGTCATGGAAATCTTTGAAACACCTCAAATAAACAGATTTGACCTTTTTAAAGCACTTTAAGAACCTTTTTAAGAACCTCTCAGTGCGCTGCGTGTCAGTAAAGTAGGGTTAGGGATGCTGCGAGGTGTAATTTTATCCGTTTCAGGGCCAAATGATGAGCACACAGATACTGTGTTGATACTGGAAACAAAGAGAAAACGAACTTTAACAAAAAGTGAAGCCTTTAAGACATATTCACTCCATGCAATGCAATGTTCTTGTTCTTCTTTCTGTCTGTTTTGTCATGTGACAGTTTGGGGCTATCCAAAAACAGAGGGACGGAGAGGGGGAATAACATGTCATGAGTTGCCCCTTTATGACTGGACATCAGTCTTTATTTGTACAGGGAAAATTCCCAAACCACTTTTAGGTTTCTTGTTTATTCTTTTTCTATTCTTCCTTCTATCAGTGGCTTCTCACGCTACTCCAGCTAACAGGCTTGTTATACATGAGAGACCATGAGTGCATCTTTATTAGAATCCAAAGAAATTTCTTGAGTATGCTCCATCAAATAGAAAAGTCACACAGTTAAAATTTCGCTGAAAAGAAGAACATGTGGAGCTTTGAGGCTTCAGGGCTTCACTGCCTGCATGTGAAGCTCCACCTGTGATGGGTACTCACAGTGTGGCACCTCCACCTGCTCGTAAGCTGACGAGCAAACTAGAAAAGGAAAGGCTGCTGCAGAAGGAGGAAGCTGGTCTCATGTGAGGCCTGAGAACATCTTTGGTAATAAGAGGCAGATAGTGGAGAAATATGTGCGAGAAAAAACGATTAATGGTTATTATTAGTATTATTATTTTTTGCTTTAACGTGAGAATTCATTTGGTTTGGCTCAGTTACCTGATCAAATCCACTCTGATTTGGAGTTTTGATCGGATATCAGTAACTGTTAACTTTACTGCAGGATTTTAGGCCCTCCCCCAGGACAGGAAGACCCGTCACACTCCAAGGTTGAGGAGCTGTTACTCACTTATTTGGGGAACTTTTGTTCAGGTGCAAATGAAAACAAACAAACAAACAAACTCGGAGAGTTTGACGGATATGACAACACTGCACCGCGCGTGGCCGCTGTGTAGCTCTGTAGGGGTGCATGGACCACCGGCTCTCCCTCTCTTTGGCTTCCATGTTCAGGAAGTTTTGAAGTCAAAACCGGCCCGTTTCTCCCGGGAGCCGCAAAACCCCGCTCTGAGAACCCGAGAGAGGAGTTTCTGCTCGTTAGAAAAACAAACAAACAAAAGGTTACCGGAAACACACAGAGCGCGTTCAACAGGTGACTGCGTGAAATGACATGAACGGCAGCAGGTGGCGAACGAAGGGGGAAGAGAAATGATGAATTTGCTGGAAGAAGCTGGTTTTTGTGACAGAACGAGTCTCAACATGAGTCCGCAATATGAAAGCGAAACGAGGAAACCATGGTAACGGGCTTCCCCGGTGAGTACGAGCCTGTCCATCTCTAAAATTAGGTCCGCGCGTAAGTGTGCGTCACGAAAAAAAAGGCGCTGTCTTCTTTGTGTATCAGATCCAGGTGTACATACCTGGGGAAAAAAGCTGAGGGGATGATCTTTTGTCTCGTATTCGATCTCAAACCAAAATGTTTTCAGTCTGCGGCAAAAATAGGCAGTGACCTCACTGTTCCAGTCCTTTTGGAGGCGAGTGTATTAAACAAATACAATATGTAGGACCGCTTTTTTGCGTTCACACGATATTTCTAAAATTAGAAACATCCTTTCTCAGACTGATGCTGAAAAGCTAATTCATGCATTTATTACTTCTAGGCTGGACTATTGTAATTCATTATTATCAGGCTGTCCTAAAAGCTCCCTGAAAAGCCTTCAGCTGATCCAAAATGCTGCAGCTAGAGTACTGACAGGGACTAGAAAGAGAGAGCAGATTTCTCCCATATTGGCTTCTCTTCATTGGCTCCCTCTTAAATCTAGAATAGAATTTAAAATCCTTCTCCTCACATACAAGGTCTTGAAAAATCAGGCCCCATCTTATCTCAAAGACCTCATAGTACCGTATCACCCCAATAGAGCACTTCACTCTCAGACTGCTGGCTTACTTGTGGTTCCTAGGATACTTCAGAGTAGAATGGGAGGCAGAGCCTTCAGCTTTCAGGCCCCTCTTCTGTGGAACCAGCTCCCAGCTTGGATTCAGGAGACAGACACCATCTCTATTTTTAAGATTAGGCTTAAAACTTTCCTTTATGATCAAGCTTATGGTTAGGGCTGGATCAGGTGACCCTGAGCCATCCCTTAGTTATGCTGCTATAGGCCTAGGCTGCTGGGGGGGGGGGTCCCATAATGCACTGTTTCTTTTCATTCACCTTATTTACTTGTTTATACTTCACTCTGTATTTAATCATTATTATTAATCTCTGGCTCTCTTCCACAGCATGTCTTTTGTCCTGTCTCTCTCCCCTCAGCCCCAACCGGTCGCAGCAGATGACTGCCCCTCCCTGAGCCTGGTTCTGGTGGAGGTTTCTTCCTGTTAAAAGGGAGTTTTTCCTTCCCACTGTCACCAAATGCTTGCTCATAGGGGGTCATTTTGACTGTTGGGGTTTCTCTGTATTATTGTAGGGTCTTTACCCACAATACAAAGCGCCTTGAGGCGACTGTTCGTTGTGATTTGGCGCTATATAAATAAAGCTGAATTGAATGGGCTTAAATTCAGTAACCTTGTGTTGTATGCTACTCTGTGTTACAGCCCAGCTCAGACTGTGACCAGAGGAAGTGGTAACTTAGAATACTGTGATTTACAAAAACATAGTTAAATAAATGTTTGTCAGCTGTGTAAAGCATGAATGAATAAATGGAAGAGTGTGGAAAGCAAATCAAAATCATGCTGTAGCTGAGCTGGTCAACATCTGAGGGCTGTCAGAGTGAGGACAGAGAGAACAGGCTGTGATGTTTTTATAGTGCAGCTCATTACTTTGCACTTACTTCCTGCAATACGTAACTGAACGAAGCACAAAACAATATAAC
>JAMQGT020007825.1:0-29513 GCA_024447675.2 Pterophyllum scalare
TGCATGTCTTAAAGACATGAATGCCTGGATCACTTCTAATT
This sequence comes from Pterophyllum scalare, assembly GCA_024447675.2. Classification (NCBI taxonomy): domain Eukaryota; kingdom Metazoa; phylum Chordata; class Actinopteri; order Cichliformes; family Cichlidae; genus Pterophyllum; species Pterophyllum scalare. The sequence goes on from JAMQGT020007825.1 coordinate 42, forward strand.
TCCTGCTTCTAATTTTAGTCTTAAAACTTTCCTTTTTTGATAAAGCTTATAGTTTGGGCTGATCAGGTGACTCTGAATTATGCTTTAGTTACGCTGCAATAGGATTAGGCTGCTAAGGGGCTTCCCATGATGCACTGAGCACGTCTTCACTCATCTCAGTTCACTCCCTGTGTGTTTCTACACCATTATTGTATTAATCAATAGCAATGATTAAACTCTGGGTCTCTCTCCCCTTGGTGTGTTGTTTGTCCAGTCTTTTTCTGCTCTCTTCTCTTTTCCACCCACAACCAGTTGTGGCAGACGGCTGTTCTTCCCTGAGCCTGGTCTCTTCCCACTGTTGCCAAGTGCTTGCTCATAGGGCATCATCTGATTGATGGAGTTTTCTAATATTGTACGGTTTTTATCCTACAATATAAAGTGCCTGCTGTTGTGAATTGACAATATAAAAATAAAATTGAAATGAATTGAATTGAATTGAATTGCGATTCTGATCAGTCACTAATTTAGTAGCTATGATGTTACACCTGGGGGAAACTGTTCCATTTGACTATGGAACAGATTGATTTGAGCATACTGGTTAGACTGGTTTCATGTGTTAGCCAACACATGGAACCAGTATGCCTCATTCACAGTTAATGTAATGAATGATTAATTTGGCCGCTTAAGCATCCTGAAAAGCTACAGCTTTAAAGCCTCCTATCTAAATTTGTGCAGGTCCCTTTTCTGCCGCCAAGACCTTTGGTTTTTGTGGGCTGCTTGGTGGGAACTCTGCACGTATGGCTTGTTCTGGCATGTTTGATCACACTGATTTTGGAGGCATATTTCCCTGCTGCAGAGATACCATAATCTGAATTCATTGTCCAGGTACAGTACATGTAAACGTTTCAAAAAGTTAAAAAGGTGCAATTTTTTTTAAAGGAAATGCAACAAGAGTCTCACTAAGAAGCCCATGAAGGTGTTACAGACTAATTTTCTGTAGATCTGATGTCCTTTCTAACTTTTGTTCAGACTGCTACTTATTTATATGATTTTATGTGAATGTTTAAGTTTAAGTTACATGTCAGATTAATATTGTCACATTTCCCATCACATGAGCATTTATTTCATCTCTGAATGTGATGAAATCCTGTTTAGGTTTCCTCTTCATGTCTTTTATAATTACAAATCTGCTTTTAATTCCTTCACCTGATAATTGAAAATTCACTAAACATTCAGACTGGAACTCTGAGAGTATTGGCATGACAACACCATCCATCCTTTCCCCTCCTCCTCCCCAGCATTTAAACTTGTGTGATGTGAACCAACACTGGTGAGATGAAGAACAGCATCGATCTGTCACATTACAACTGCTACTCTTTATGTTCTCCTTCAGGGAACCACAGAGTTGCTCTGAGCAGAGTGTCAATAAATAAAAGATGCTTTATTCTGGTGAACCTCAGACTCTAGTGGCATCATGTTGTTCCCCCCCCATCCCCTTCGCCTCTCAGACAGAAACTTACTGCACATACACACATACAAAGATACACAAACACACATATTCCTCCCTCAGAGACACCATGGCCTCAAGATAGGTACCATCTTCTTCAGAGTTCCTCCTGAATAAAATAAAAGCCCTCAGGTTGAAAACAGGTAAGAAATTCAGCTGGCTCTCCTGCATTTAATTTATAATTCAGGACAGATTTTACATTTATTTTTTAAAAGCGATCATAACTTCGGAGACAAAACCTCCACGAGCTGGAACAAAGGCTGTTAGCAGCCAGATCAAAGGCAACGCTACCGTCAATAATTCACAGAACATGAAAACAAAGAAGGAGGAGGAGGACAGGGATTTGCAGACAAAAGAGAAATGGAACAAGATTTATTGATAAAGGGGTCAGATGAGAGAGCTCGCTGGCTAAAATCCATGGCTGGTTACTGTTCAGGGTGCTAAAATTTCGATATTTTCTTGAAGTAAAAGTAAAGTCATGGTTGGATTTGAAGGATTCATCTGCCTCTTTATCTCTAAATCCAAACTTAAATCCAAAGTCTTTGGCCTAATTTGGAATGTTTTCTGCTAAATTCCAAAGTTTCAATCGGCTTTTATGTAACCTCCTCCTTTTTCTGGAGCTGTGGCTACAGATACAGAAGACCCACAATTTCCAGATAAATCCGAGACATATTCTGCCTTTGGAAACTGGAAATTTGTCAAAAATGACTTGTGATACTTTTCTCTTCGTAGCAGGAGGTTCATTAATTGAACTGAAGTTTAGATTAGGTAAAGTAGGATGTCACTATGGGAGAAATTAAAAAAAAAAAAGCACAGGTCCTTTTACATTGCTATTTTTACTTGTCATTCCTTCTGTTACAGTCCGTTTTTAGTTTTTCACGTTTTTTTTCTTTTTTGTCCGTCTACCTAGTATACCTCCTTATTTGTTGCTGTGTCTTCAGAGTCATACTTTCACACTTAGGCCATATGTCTACACAGGTTCTCAGTTATGCAGGTCACAACTCAAAACAAACTTTGCAACTTGCTGTATTCAATTTAGCAACCATGCTAACATGTCAAAATTCACTCAGTACAGTACCAGTCAAAAGTTTGGACACACTCCAAACTTTTGACTGGTACTGTAAGTATGTAGCATCTGTGGAAGTATTTCAATGTAGTTGAATTGATGCAGTGGGACTTTGGTCATTTTACTCTCTGCAAATTGTCTTCCCACCTAGCCTGTTTGTTTTCACCTCTGTTCAATTAGTCCTGTTCTTCTTACTTACCACTTCAACAAGTTATCCACCTTTGGTCCTGTGTCATTCCTGGATGCCCCTTGTTTCCTTAATGAAGTTGTTTGATCTTTCTTTTTTTACCTGTAGGACCGTCTGTTGCCTCCATTAAAATTACTTTTTATTCTACTACCTACAACATGTGACTGAAGGCATGACTGATAGTATTCCATTGTGTGTTTTTCTATACAGGTATCCTTTTACTGCACTGGCAGTGTGCTTGGGATCATTATCACGCTGAAAAATAAGTAGTTACCAATCAGCTGCTTTCCAGATGGTATTGCAAATCAGATCGTACTTTTCTACATTTGTAACTTGATCACTTTTGACCAGATCTCCAACACCATGGGCTGAAATGCAGCCCCAAACCATTACAAAGCCTCTAACTTTTACCGATGACTGTAGACACTCACTACAGCTGTGCCGGGTCTGTTCAGGATCCTCCCCCCACCCCCTGATCCAACTCAGCACAAGGTAATGATCAGCTCAGCTCCTCACTTTACCTGAGTGTCCAGAACATACGGCCACAGATCTGATAATAGGATGACAAAATTGGTCATCGAACTGTAACCTAGGGTGTCCTAGTGCCACGTGCACTTATGGATAATCTAATATTCAAACATGGTGGTCGTTATGGACAAACAGTGGTTTGCACAGAAGTCCAATAACAGAACACACCTGGGATTCAGATCAGGTAGGCCATACCTCCCAATCACACCCCTCGCACTGTCATTGTCCACGTGAGTGCTGAAGTCTCTCAGTAGGATGATGGAGTCACCAGATGGAACCATAGACATATATACCTAGGCCTGTATTGAGCGCTGACTCGTACGTCAACGTCACCATATTGGATGTGGCAAAAGCAGCCAACATAACATAAGAGAGAGGCTGCACTCATGTGCTGCGTGGAGTTTTTCGAACCATTTTACAGTCAAAACGGGATTACATGGGATTAACTTTCACAGGTAAGACTGGCGAATTGTTTTTGATCGCATCTGGCCATTCTAACATTTTGAAAACATAATTATTTTTTGTAGCTAAAAGTTTCCCATTGTATATTAGTGCATATTTGAATGTGTGAATGAATGCATTAACTTAAATAACTTTGTAGAAAGGCAATTTATGAAGTTCAGTCCATTCACTTGTATTAGTCTACAGTGCAGATCTGCCACATCCAATATGGCGGACGCGATGACGTGTCACAGCAACGGGCCGCCCGCTCGACGTATATATGTCTATGGATGGAACGCCTATCCACAGGTTTCTGTAAGAGCGTACGTAGGTTGCCTTCATAAACTGCTACTTCCGCTTTCCGGTTTTATACTTCCGGGTACCCAAAGTCAGACCCAGAGTTAACGACTTTGTGCTGTAACGGGCAACTTTATTACTTCGAACATGAGCTCGGGTTCAACTTGTGCTGTTGTCGGTTGTCACAACAACTCAAGAAAACGGAAAAACGAGTTAGAAAAATTTTGCTTCGAACATCAACAACTACGAAAGGCCTGTCCATGCCCAGCGCCCTACTCACTGCACTGTATGCCGAGGAAGGAGGATCGGAAACTAGCGTGGCTGGCAGCTTTAAAACGCGAACATCCGCCGAAGAGAGTTTATGTTTGCTCCTTTCATTTCATTGATAAAAAGCCCACAGAGCTACACCCCGACCCGGAGCTCTATCTGGGCTATGACCGGCCCCCACCAAAGAAAAGAAGGCGTCTCATCCGGACCAGTGTGAGCCAGACAGCTTCCAGCAACATCAACAAAACTGCCGAATCTGTTCCCGGTGAGTGAAACTGAAAATGTGGTTTGTCCCCGTTTCACATTTTAATCATGCGATCCTTACCTTTTACTGAATTATAGCCTATGGTGAATGGCGTTGCAGTAAAAAAAAAAAAAAGTGTTCTGCAGTGTTAGTTTGGATGTTTGCACGACGTTATTAAAAGCCAAGTCTCAAAAATTTAGCCCATGTTAGTAATTAACACCATTTAACAGATATTTGCTTGCAGATGTATACATGGCTTCATTTAACTGTGCCAGAATAGGTTTTTATTCAGTAAGCTAGTAAAATTCAACAATCCACTTCCCAAATGCAGGCAAAACAATTTTTTTGTGTGTGCTGGGACGTCAATAGGATTGAAAAATGGGGGGAGATTAGCCCCCAGGCCTGTTTAAGTCTGAGGTTTGTGTTCATAAACTATATGTTAAGTTATTTGAGGCAGTTTATTTATCATTTATTTAAAACAACTGCAGCTGTATAAAAACCTCCAGTTAAACTCAAGTTAAAAAGGTTAAATGCAACCTAGCACCAAGTGATTTTTTTAGAATGAAAAAATGAAATCTAATCACAATATTTTAACAATATTATAAAAAAAAAAATTAGGGAGCATAGGAACATTGCAGGGGTCCGTTGACATTAATGATTTTGCATGTGTGTGAGAGAGTTATGCTAACACATTTTACCTGAGTGTACATTTGATTGTATTTTTGTCATCCCAGACCAGGCCAGCATCTCCACCCAACCTCCTGAGCCACATCTGCACTCAGTCCAAACGCAGTGGGAGGACCCTTCACAACAAGATCATCAATACTGCAACACGTCCCACAGAAAAGATGCCCAGGACAAGATGACTCAGTGTGATGAAGTTGCATATTTTATTCTTCAAAATGACGCAGACGCTTTGCTGTACACTGGTATAGCCTTAGAAACATTTAACACTCTTGTGTCGACACTGGAAGGATATGACAACAATGAATTTAAAATGCCTGTACGAGATCAAGTCCTAATGACACTTATGAAGTTAAAGACTAACCGTGTAATAGGTGACCTAAGCCGCCAGTTTTATATATCACAGAGCATGGCTAGCACGATCATCTCTTACTGGTTAGACAGGCTGGAGGAACTTTTCCGACCATTAATGTCCGTGGCTGCCAAGAGAAACTATTCAAGCAACTATGCCTGCAGCCTTCAAGAAGAACTTTCCGAATACCACATGCATTATAGACTGCAGTGAGAGCCTTTTACAGAAACCCAAAAATCCGGACTCCAGAGTAGAATCATACAGCCACTATTATTCACACAACACAGTCAAATATTTGGTTGCTATTGCACCATGTGGACTAATCATGTTTGTGTCTGCTGCATATGATGGTCGATGTAGTGACAAATTTATCACAACGGACTCTGGAATATTAACGTGCCTGAAACCTGGTGATGAAGTCACGGCAGACAGAGGTTTTACAATGAAAGACTTGCTCTTTGAGAGAAAAGGTTAGATTAGTAATTCCTTCTTTCACAAAAAAAATAACCGTGGACAAGCTAACTGAGGAACAGGAAACATACGCGCGTCGGATTGCAAAGGTCAGAATCCACGTTGAAAGAGCAATCAGACGTTTGAAAGTCTTCAAAATACTATCACAAACTGTTCCCATCAGCATGGCGCCTAAAATAGACAAGATTCTCAGAATATGTGCTGCTCTAGTCAATTTAAGAGAGGATCTCATCTGTGATACAGAATAATTTTGATGTACAAGTATGTACATGTAGAGTATAAATAATATCCAGGTCTCCCTTTTTTATCTTTTCTACACAGTGTGAATATTTTTGTTAAAGAAAAGAGTTTATGAGATACAGTACACATATAGTGCAATCAACTGAACAATGAAGATTTTCTTTATTCGTACACAAATGTCGACCAAACGTTTTTCTCGAAATGACAAAAGGTCAATTGTGCATTACATTTACTATGTCTTGGAAGACAATGTTTGCAATGTTTGATGTCAACAGTTTGTCATTAATTTCCCACCATTGGTTTAAATTCTGTACATTTTTGTTGTGGTGAAATATTCAACAAATTTCATATTGAATGTCTCCTTTCATTCAAAGGACAGAGTCTGAACTCTGGTTGTATGTTGATGTCTGACTGTCTCATTTATAGTTGTCACATGAGCAAATGTGCATTAAATCTCGCCCATAATCTTCAAGTATCTCTCATTGAGCTGAAATCGTCCTGCTGTATACTCTTCTACAAGTCGAGGCAAAAAAACATAAGAAGTAAAACCCTCCCAAGTGCTTTACTTGTTCCTTTACAAATGCTTCATCATATTGCACTGTAAATGAAACACGCTCACTAGGTGTCCAGATCACAAGTGTGTCAGTCTTTAGACCTGCGCAAAACATTGTAAGCTGCACTTGCATGCAATAGCCTCTGCTTCCAGTTTTTCTGCAGCAGCAGCTCTCCCTCTTCCAATTTGAAATCGCTGCATTTCTGGGTGAGCTGCTCAGTGAGTGAAGGATGGGTTGGCTACAGGACGTTTCATTTCTAGCAGCACATCTGAGTCGATGACCCCATCAGGACTAGCAGAGAGCCATTGCTCGTGGATGCTGATAACAGTAACCATATGAATGATGTTCATGCCCTGTTCTTTCAGCTGATTACAAGCTCTAACTTCATTTTCTTTACCATAGTTTGTTTCATAATTCCCACGAAAGGAGGGGTACATGTGCTCAGATAAAAAAAAAACTTGTCAGTTTTTGTGGTTGCGCGAACTGGAACTTTTTTTTTCTTTTTGCAGAACTTGCTGTAAGTCAGATTTTTCTACAGTTGTGCCACAAATCTGATGCACTTTGTTCTTTTGTTTCTTCTTGTAATTGTGATGCTTGATTTTCAGAAACCTGAATATATGCCTCATAGAAAGCCCTGCATGGATTACAGCTAAGATCAGAACTGTGTGCTTGGTGTGGCTGAAAAAATTGCTCATCAACTGTGCTGTTGCAGCGAGGTTCTGCTGGGAGGCACTGTAACACTTTCCAGTTATTGTGTTCTTGAGGAGGAAAAGTGGCTTCGCTGGTGCTTTGCTAACGCTGTCTTTGAAGTCTTGGTGTGTAAGATGATGTGCTGTGTTTAGGAGTTTGTGTCACTGCAGCCCTTGAGTTCACATTATAATGCTTCTCTGCCTTGTGGTGTTGGAAGTTTATCTGGCTTAGACGTTCGGGTTCAAGATTGTTTTCTGTCCCTGTATTCCACCTGCACTGCTCATCTGTACATGCAAGCCCCATCTTTCCACTGATCACAGCATTCTGGACCTGTAACAAACATAGTAATTTTTCACTGTCATTCCTTAAAATTTAACATGAGGAAATGTATACTCACAAAAGCACTGCCATGTCTGTGTGTGATTATATTTTTATATATATATATATATATATATATATATATATATATAATAAAACACTGGCAAGGCCACCTACAGTGCAGGCTATTTTTAACAAGGATTGATCAATCTAGGCAGCTGCCCCTCTTCTGCAGATGCTCCTCCTGATACTCTGAGAGCACTTCAGCCTAAACATGGATTAAAAGGTTATAACTGATCATATGTTTAATTTAAACTTAACATCACATTTGTTATTGATATCTTTTTAATCTTTAAGATACCAACTAATTCCTCCCAGCGTCTTAGATTTTATAACAGTCACTGCTCCCAACAAAAGCAAATGCAACAAGTTAGTTGCATTTTCTTTTATGTAAATGGTCATTTGCCTTACATCAATCTGTATATTTTTTCAGATTATTTCATTCTGTATATTTGTTCTTTTTCCCTAAAATTATACTACCCAGTTGGACATCCTATTACTGTATTTTTTTTCCTTATGTTTTAAGTTTTCCTTTAATGTACAGCCTCTTATTTTTTACGTTATTTTATTTATAGTGTGACACTACAGCATACAGCCTGCACAAAGCTTTAACAATGCGTGGCTTTCACATGTAAACACGTAGCAGTTAGCAAGATGACAGCTGCGCGTCTCCCTGATCACCCCGATCCCCAGTCCAGTGTTTCTGTTTCAGTGATCTGAACGTTCTGATATCCAGATAAGTGATATACCTTCCACAAAATAGCTGCTGCATGACTACATGATTTCCCTAATCCGACGATACAGGAACAGCCGACTGTCTCCGCCACTCCGCTGTCCCTTAGCATGACCCATGCTAAGTGCTTAGCTTGACCAATGCTCTGGCTTGGCTCTACAGCACCAGGCAGCAATGGGATATGCTCAGACCTGAACAAGCACTGCCAGACCACCCTCCTGCTTTCCCCGAATGAAGTTCTTTGCCAGTGTTGGAAGGAAGGTGCTGTACCACAGGACATGAGAGACACAAGGATCATCCCCCTGTAGAAAAACAAGGGTGATAGAACCAACTAGAGAGGCATTTTCTTCAGCATCCTTGGCAATGTCTTTGCCAGGGTCATCCAGATCTGCTTACAGAAGGTGCCAGAACGGTTTCCTGAATCGCAGCATGGCTTTTGTGCTGACAGATCAGTGATAGACATGGTCTTCTCCTTCCACCAACTCCAGGAGAAGTGTTGAGAGCAGCAGATGCCTCTGCGTGTTGATTTCATCAATCTCACCAAAGTGTTTGACCTCATTAGTAGAGATGGCCTCTTCAGGGTCCCCCCCAAAGATCGGTTGCCCCCTAAAACTGCACAGCATGATTAAATCCCTCCACACCAACATGAAGGGAACAGTGCAGTTCAATGGTAACCTCTCCAAACCATTTGACCTACACAGTGGTGTCAAACAAGGCTGCGTACTTGCCCCAACACCTGAAGCATGCCTTCAGTACTCCAACAGAAGTAATTTATCTGCAGACCATATAAGACACTTTTCAACCTTGCCCACCTCGGAGCAAACACCAAGGTCCATGAAATCATCATCAGAGACATACGGTTTGCTGATGGCATAGTCATTGCATCTCACACACAACAAGAACTAAAGGCACTGATGGATCGCTTCCTCCAGACTTTGGGCTGACTATCAGCTTGAAGAAGACCACCAACGTGCTGGGTTAAGACACTCTGGTACCACCTGTCATCACCATGAGAACTATGACCTTGATGTTGTGAGGGAGTTCACATATCTTGGATCCACCATTACTGACAACCCCTCCCTGGACCCTGAGATCAACAAGGAAATTGGAAAGGGATCAACAACATTAGCCCACCTCACAACTTGCATGTGGTCAAACTCCAAGCTAACGGTCTTCATAAAGATGTCCAGCCCACTGCTGTACGGCAGTGAGACTTGAACCACACTTTCCATCTGGGAAGCATCCGCAGCATACTGGAAGTATCCTGGCACAATCAAAGATCAATGTCGAGGTACTTTCCTACACTGGCCTTCCCAGCATGTATACACTGCTCAGACAGCACAGACTGCGCTGACTAGCTCACCTCCACTGCATGGGGAATGGGCACATCCCCAAAGATATCCTCTATGGCAAGCTGGTCTCTGGCAGGAGAAGCACTGGATGTCCACAACTGAGGTATAAGTATGTCTGCAAGAGAAACATGAAGGCTCTAAACATTGATACAGAGTCCTGGAAAGGGGTTGCTGACCGATTGTGTGAGGTGGCCTGACACCTCAAGTCAGGAGAAGAAAAGCTTATGTACACAGCGGCTGACAAGAAGGCGAGCAGAAAGGCTAAAAACAATGCCCACAGACCAGTGACCAGTGACTACAGTCACAAGCGGCTTCATCCAGACCCTAAGGATGTAATTTCCATGGTCAGTGTTGACCGACGGAGGTCTACAAAAAAAAATGTAAAAATGTATGTTGTGACTATGGTAGTACACTAACTAAATTATCTCTACCACAACGATTCATGGCATGAGGATAAAAACAGTCAAAAATCCAAAACCCTGATGTTAATAGCTAAGGAAGAGGAAGAGCACTGAGGCATTTTTGCTGATGTGACACATCCCGACCTCATGGCCGAGCTGAATTGCTGCTACAAACTAAAGATGTTTATGTTCTTAAAAAAAAAAAGCAGCAGAAAGCCAAGAATATCCAGTTTCAACACTTAGAACACCATCACAAACGTCAACATCTGTATGTATTATTAACAGCAGAAATCTGCCTTTCATCAATAATACAGAGTGCTATCAGGATGAGCTGAGATCCACAAACTGAAAGTTTTTTCTTACTGAGGTCTGCAGTTTTACCCTTGCTTCCAGTCTTTGTGCTCAGCTAGGGTGGGAGACAGGAAGTACGTCATTAAATACTGGACTGCTCCTTTAATGTCTCTGACAGCACAGACATACATTACACCAGTTTTCATCTTTAATCTGTGCAGGTATCATATCCATCCATCATTGTCAATCACAACTATGGGTTAAAGTAGCCCGGAACAATCTGGAATGAAATTCCAGTACCTTCAGTTATTGAGCAATTAAATCTGGTGGGCAGATCAATGCATAATGCAGTCCAGGGAGTTAGCCTTTTGTGTACTGCAGCCTGGAGTTGCTTCCAGCTGACAGCTTGGAGATGGAGTAATAGAATAATGGGTGTGATGCCTTCATGGTGCACATGTCATAGTACTCAGCAGGTAGTTTCCAAATGCAACTACTATGTGCAACAACCAGCTCAACAAATATCAAATACAGACTGTTCCCGTGCAATTTGTCCCCAGCTAGTTAAAGGTAGGCATGAAATGCTTGATACTGACATTTTGACACTGTGTCGAGATTCCAAAGTGCAGAACACTGCTCTTGACACTGCTCCACTGCACCCCACTTTCGACAGGTAGCTTACCTGTTGCTTCTAAGCATGTGAGGCACCAGGATTCACATTTTGTAAGGACCAGATTATTTTGGGCTGAGCCTTGTAATGATCAAAATAAGGTTTTTGATACTACTGCTTCTATTTATTGCAAGCAGATACACGCACATATACAATACCTGAACTGTTATTTTGTTTTGCTGTGGATTGAGAAGATGAATATGCACCATCTATTCACTTAAATGCCGAGATCCAAAGTGTAATTAAATAAATATTGGCTTATTCTAATGATTACTGTCATATAGATGAGAAAGAGTGGAGAGAACAAAATCGACTGCTGGGTGAGCGTCAATGAGTCGTATCAGCATTAAGAACCCAGCACACTGCGCTGTAAATTCATTAAATTATCTCAATAGAAACCACCTTCATAAGGAAAAAAACACATTCTTAGGTTAGATCAGTAGTTCTCAAACTGTGTGTGGTGGGTTATGAAAAACAGAAAAATATTAAGTTAAATTACAGTGAATAAATTTGAAACAAAGGTTGAAAAAATAAGATTTTTTTAAAGAAAATCATGTTTCTTTTAACAATTGCCTTAAACCCAAAGAAGACCTGATGCTATATCTCTGATAATATGCACCGTTAGGCTTCCATCGGGCCTCTCTGCCATAAAGCCTCGACTGGTGGAGGGCTGCAGTGATAGTTGACTTTGTGGCTCTTTCTCCCATCTGCCTACTGCATCTCTGGAGCTCAGCCACAGTGATCTTTGGTTCTTCTTTACCTCTCTCACCAAGGCTCTACTCCCACCATTGCTCAGTTTGGCTGGACGGCTAGGTCTAGGAAGAGTTTTGGTCGTCCCAAACTTCTTCCATTTAAGGATCATGGAGGCCACTGTGCTCTGGACTCCAATGAAGGAGTAGAACCATCTCAAGGAGGATCAGAAGAAATGGACAGCATGGGAGTTAAATATGAGTGTCTCAGCAAAGGGTCTGAATACTTATGACCATGTGATATTTCAGTTTTTCTTTTTAATAAATTTGCAAAAATTTCTACATTTCTGAGTGTACATTAATGAGAAATAAAATGAACTTTTTTAATTTTAGCAAATGGCTGCAATGAAACAAAGAGTGAAAAATTTAAAGGGGTCTGAATGCTTTCCGTACCCACTGTAGTACCTAAAAAGGAGGTACTTCAACAACCTTCAACAATGGACACTAGTTGGCAAAATTGACAAGAAAGGTGCTTCTGCTACTGGAGCACTGGCCAGTTGCACCATCAGTAAGAGCAAATGGTAGATGGAAATTTCTGATGTGATTACATGGGGAAAAAAGAAGGGCTTTAGGCAACTGCTTTCCTATCAGTTTGAAGTAGTCTAGCTGTTCATCAGTCTCTGGCATCAGCAAGAGAACTTCGTTTTTCCAGACCAATTTCTGTAAACCCTAGAGATGATTGTGTGGGAAAGATGCCAGATCAGTTTCTGAAGTACTCAGACCAGCCAGCAACCATATTCAAAGTCACTTAAATCACTTCAGCAGTTTGATTTGACCATGTCTATTTGTCATGTGCTTAGTTGCTGTCATGCGATTGGTTGTTAAGATATTTGTGTTAACGAGCAGTTCAACATGTCTAACCTAACAAAATGGGCAAGACTTTATATAATACCTTTCCAAAAATGTGCTTACCTTCCAAAAAAAATTGTTTTGTTTTTCTTCTCTCTGTTCTTTGACACTGCTTTTTGTTCTTTCTTCTTTATAGTCTCCCGTGGTGTCAGTCATGGTATCTCCTGCAAAAACAGACCATCTGTTTGCCTATGGCTAATTGCTCTGTTCTGGTCCTCTTCAGAGACCATTAGTAGCTTATACCATTCATCAGAAGCTGGAGAGCTCTGTTACAGAGTCAAAACTCTATGCAGACATTTTATTCTTCTAATATTCTGAGATTAAGAGCTTCTGCGTGAACACGTGAAGCTTTGATGCTGATCGAAGCTTCAGACAAGCTGTGGGATCTTTTTTTTTTCGCTGAATGTAAAATCATCAGCTTTATTCAGATCACACAAAACAATGTAGTTTGTTTTCTTTAGCTTAGTTTAAAATATACATGAGAGACTTAAACTATCAGACCTTCCTGGAGTACTATACCGCTTCACACTCTGTTGGAACACAATGTTAGTTTTGTCAGTTTCTACATTCAGGATTCCGTCACCTGTGTATGAGCCAGTCACTTTGCTGATGTCATTTTTAAAAGGGTTTCTGTCGCAGATTGATGTGGCCCTCCTTCACCCTATTCATCTTCAGTTTCCATCAACTTCTCATTGAGCTCATCCATAGCCTACTCCACATCACATGCATCCAGATCTTCAGCATGGGTCTTATGGCGTAGCGGATTAGGAGTCCAGCCAGGTGGTCAGCAGCGGAGATGAAGCAGGACTCGGGGGTTGGCCACAAGGCCAGCGGTGAAGGCAAAGCAGTTCAAACCACGAGGTCAGTGGTGAAAGTGAAGGAGTTCCAGTGGCCAAGAAAGATGGAGATATTCAGAGGGCCAGCTGCGGGACCAGCAGTGGAGACAGATGAACTCAGGTGGCTGGTGGGGGACCAGCAGTGGAGAAAGGAAGCTTCGGAGGCCTGTGTCGACTGAGACAGTAGGTCCACTTTGGAGGCCTGGCAGGAGGCAGGGTGGTCTTTCTAGGAGGTGATGTCGACTAAGAAGACAAGACCCATCCAAAGTTCGACAGTGGAGGAGACTCTCTGGGAGCCGACGGGACCGCTAAGACAAGGCCGACATTGGACCCTCAGGTTCAGAACATTTGGGTGGAGCGGGATCCGTTGAACCCTCAGGCCTGGGCTCCAGACCCTCTGGACACTTAGGCGGAGCGGGACCCATCGGCTCTGGATCCTCTGGATACTTGGGCGGAGTGGGACCCATCAGGAGGAGATGGCTGCAGTGCAGGACAGGGCACTAGCCACTGACAACCAGGGCTGCAGCAGCTCACACTTAAAGCAATCAGAATACTTGAAACAGCCAGGATACTCCGCAGGGCACACAGCCATCTCCTCAGTTGACTGGGGCTGCTTTGCAGGTTGCTTGGAAGGCTCTGCAGATATTGAAGGCTGAAGAGGTGTTGCTGCAGGCTCTGAAGACTAATGAGGAGGCAATGCTGAGGGCTCTAATTGCAAAGGGTGCACAGGGGGGGGGGCTGAGACTAGGGCTGCGCAGGGCTCATGGCCAACTACACTGATGGCTGGGGCACAAGGTGCTCACAGCCAACTCAGACTAGGCTCAGATTAAATATCCTGTGGGAGAGCTTGACACAGTCCTTAAGCAGCCTTGGACACACAATGTCAGGGGCAGTAGCCTTCCCAGAGCATAGTCTTCCTGAGCTCCAATTCACCCCTCTCTCTGAGACAGACAAGGGTGGACAAACATGTGTGGGGGGGGGAGTAGCTGCCACATTAGAGATGCAAGGAGATGAGGTAGCTGTTGTAGAGAAGCACACTTGTGGTGCAAAAGATTGAGTAGGAGTGAAGATGCCCACATGTTGCTAAAGCTCTGCAAAGTAGCATTGAAAATGTCAGGTAGTTCACCCGAACTCAGACTCCACCACCCCAGAAGGATGATAATTCATTATAAGCAATGGGAACTAGAACACTGAGAAACATGATGAAACACTGGTACTTAGACTACACATGATTTCAGACTGCTGAGGTGACATTATTTACTTACTACAGGATTCTAGAGGCATTAAAAGAAAAATGTAAGCACAAATTAAACACACACAGCAGTAGAGGCAGATAGCTGGGTGTCTTTTTTAGTAATTGTATTGATTAAAGCTTGGTGCCTCCCAGCTGTTTGAGCAGACTCCCCCAGATGAAGCAGTGCTGCAGGGAAATTTGTTATTATTAATGCAACCTCTTCCATAGAGCATGTGGACAACATGTGAACTAAAGCTCTATGGAAGAGGAGACTGTTTGGTATTCTGCTGCTTGTCTCTGCTGCTTTGCTGTAATGAAAGTGTGAAATTAGAGAGGTTTGGTTCCACAGTGACTGAGTCCTGAAGAACTGAGAACAGCTCTTGATTGACACATCTGAGTTAAAGGACATGAAGTAGTTAATAAAAGCTGCTGTTGTACAAAAATATTTTCAATGCAGTTTTTATATAAATGCCGCTCATCTAAGATGCTCACACCAATAAATGTACAAAAAAAAAAAAAAACAGGTTAAGAACCTTCGTGGTTGAGTTAAAATACAGAAGCATTATACATGACAAAAAAAGTCCTGGTTTTTCTTTTTTCTTTCTTTTAAAAAAAATAAATAATTACACTCCCCTCCAAAAGTATTGGAACCATGAGGCCAATCCCTTTATTTCTGCTGTACACTGAAAACATTTGGGTTTCACATTAAAAGATAAACATGAAACAAAAGATGAGCATCCTGCTGTAACCAGGGTTCTGTAAGGCAGAATAAATCAATATGTGGATCAATTATTAAATGATTTACAAACAGGGGCTTAGAGGAGAGACACCTAATGGTGAATAATCCATGTTTTATTGATTTACTCTTTGGTTCCGTTGAGGGTGTTATATTATTCTGTTTTTGTGGGGTTTTATCTTTAATTTGTTTTTCTTTGCTTTGGGGGGGGGTCTTTTCACTGATTTTTGTTTTGTTTCTTGATGGTCTGGGAACAGACACAATCTCTATTAGTATGAGGTTTTAGGGTGATTATAGAAGCAGAGAAACTGCAGAGAGGTGTGTAAGATTGCAACTCTGCTTCCTGGTCCAAACTCTGAATAGTTGTGTGGAAAAGGCTGCCTAAAAGGAACTGTCATGCTGTTCCCTTTGAGGGGGCGGAGCTTAGACCACCAGTGTGCAGCGTGCAGACAAGGAGAAGCAGAGAGGGAGAGGAGCTGTGCCAGAGTTTACAGTCCGAAGTTTGTGTAATTACTTGCTGTTATTTTTCACTGGTCCTTCAAGCCGGATAAGCGGATTGCTGTTTACAGATGTTAAACCCAGACTCAGCAGCAATGGACACTCCACCCAGACGGCTTAAGAGGACCTGGAGCTCAGAGTAAATTCCGGACAGCAGTTACAGCTACAGGGGGAGTATCAGTGGAGCAAAGGGCATCAGCATGTCTAACCACCAGATCTCCATCACCACCAATTAGCCAGAGCTTTGACACAATGTACTTGAGGAATGATGAGAGCAAGAACAGGAGCTTAGCCAATCTATGGGGCAAGCCACCGGGGAGCAGCAGACCGACCAAGTTCCTGAGTTTACTGCTGCTCTCAAAGAGATGCGTCAAGAAAACGCTGAGCTCCGTAAACAGTTCCAGAGCCTAATGGCTGCTTTACAGTCACCACCAGCAGCCTACCAGCCTCTATTCCCACCTCTTCCACCTCAAAGTGTATACAGTGGTGGTTATGGACACTACCAACTCCCATCTGATACTCCAACATACCAGCAGCAACAATATCCAACACTCAACTCCCGAGGAAGCCTGCCACATGATTTCGCTCAACTCAGAGTTTCCCAGCCGTCCAGAGGTCTGCACTATAACCCGTATTATGCAGCCACACCACAGCAGAGTGCACATCCTCATGCAAGCAGAGATTCTAAATTTTTCCAAGCACCCTGCTATAATGAGCCACAGAGAGAGACCACTTATAGGGGACCAAAGCCCACCATTCCCAGGCTTTACAGCGCCAGACCCTACAGAGTTTGCACGCATGAAGATTGCCCTAGAGAATCTTCTACCAGATGATGCCACTGAAAGATACAAGTACCAGATCCTTACAGATCACCTCAAATGCGAAGAAGCTTCCCTTGTAGCAGACTCCTATTGCAACTCAAGGCAACCTTATACAGATACAATGACGGCTCTCACCAAGATGTTTGGGCAGCCCCACAAGCTTGCAGTGCAATGGATTGCAGAGTTACTGGATGGTCCACATATACGCAGCGGTGACAACAAGACTTTCAGCTGTTTGCCCTCACTAGTAGGCATGTTAGAACAACTGGGGCAAAGAGGCCATGTAGAGTTAATCTGCGGCTCTTATGTCTCAAGGCTCTGAAGTAAACTCCCCTATGACCTCAACACCAGCTTTAAGAGGTTCATCCACCCCCTGAGAGTGGCCATTCCCACTAGACTTTGCGTATTGGCTGGAATATGAGCTAGAAGTTCAGGAAGACAGAATGAAGCCCCCCAAGAGAGAGGAGTTGTTTAACAAGAAGCCTGATACCAAGTGCACTCCCAAACCCCCAAGTAAGACTGCTACTATCTTCCTGGGCACAGAGAAGGTTTCAGGATCAAGCAGTGTAGCATCACCATCTGCATCTGGATATCCTCCCAACATGTCAAAGAGAGCAGAGAAGGTAACGGCTTGCTGTCCCTATTGTGATAATGACAAGCAGTTCCTGAACAACTGTTCTAACTTTAAGAACCTGAGCAAGGAACAGAAGGTGGCATGGATTAAAGTCAGTAATAAGTGTTGCGGACGTAATCACCAAGCTGCAAAGTGTACACTTAAAGCTCCCTGCAAGATATGTTGCAGGAGATATCTGCTAGTGCTGCACAAGGTGAATGAGAGGGTAGAGGAACAAGCATCAGCTCCACCTTCAGCCGAAAGCTGCCTCGTTAACACTGCCAAAGAAGTTATGTACGTCGACCATCCAGTCTATAACTGCAAGGTGCCCCTGAAGATCAGTAAGGTACTCCTGAGGAATGGTGACAGGTCCCTTGAGACGTATGCTGTCTTAGACGATGGATCGGAACGGACAATACTGCTCCAGTCAGCTGCCAAACAGTTGGGCCTTAAGGGATGTACAGAGGTATTATCTCTCCGTACAGTCAGACAAGAAGTGGAGAAGCTCCAAGGAGAGGCCGTGTCTTTCACAATTTCTCCAGCAGCCAATCCTGACCAGCTGTACACCATCCAGAATGCCTTTACAGCTGAGCAACTGGGTTTAGCAGAGCATTCCCATCCAGTTGTCTCACTCCAGCAGAAGTATAACCATCTGTCAGGTTTGCCCCTCCCTCCTCTAAACAGAATCCATCCTATGTTGCTGATTGGTGCCGACTATACGCACCTCATTACACCAATGGAGCCAGTCAGACTAGGGCCACCTGGTGGGCCAGCAGCTGTGAAGATGCTCCTTGGATGGACACTACAGGGACCAGCTCTATCACTAATGTAAGTCACTGCCTCTTCACATC
This sequence comes from Pterophyllum scalare, assembly GCA_024447675.2. NCBI lineage: Eukaryota > Metazoa > Chordata > Actinopteri > Cichliformes > Cichlidae > Pterophyllum > Pterophyllum scalare. The sequence continues at coordinate 18,558 of JAMQGT020007825.1, forward strand.
TGCACCATCACCTACAGAGCTGTTCTCACATGTGGAGAAGTTATGGCAGATGGATGTGCTCCCTTACCGCAGCGAGAAGTTGGCCCTTAGGTCACGGCAAGACCAAGATGCAGTCAGGCTCCTGCAAGAACAGACAGGGAGAGTCAATGTCAGTGGCACTGAGCGGTATGCAACACCCCTTCTTCGAATCAAGAACATGCCTCTCTTGAAAGCCACTCCAGAAGCAGTGTTGCCTCTCCTGAGAGGCACAGAGAAGCACCTAGCCAAATCGCCTGAACAAGCTGCTGCCTATCAGAAGGAGATTGAGAAGCTGGTAGACTCTGGCTACGTTGTGAAAGTGGTGGAGCACCAATGGAAGACCAGCGCTGAAGCTTGGTACATACCCCACCATATGGTTCAACATAATGGGAAGAACTGGGTAGTGTACAACTTCTCATTCCAATATCAAGGCTACAACCAGAACCAGCTGCTTCTACCAGGTCCCACCCTTGGCCCTTCCTTGCTGGTGGTGCTACTGTGCTTCAGGGAGCATGCCGTAGCCTTCAGCAGTGACATCAGTGGCATGTTCCACCAAGTAAGGCTCCTACCTGCAGATTGCCACCTGCTGCGGTTTGTATGGCCGGACATGAGATCAGACAAGCCTCCTGATGTCTACAAGTGGCAGGTACTTCCCTTTGGAACTACCTGCAGCCCTTGCTGTGCAACGTTCATGTTGCAGAAACACATTACCGAGTACAGCAACCCAGACAAATATATGCATGTTGCCATTAACAAGTCCTTCTACGCTTACAACTGCTTACAAAGTCTCACATGTCCAGCAGCTGCCAAGACACTTGTTGACAAACTGTGCCACCTTCTGGTTGAAGGGGGATTCGAGCTGAGGCAGTGTGCAAGTAACAATCCGAATGTCATCCACCATCTTCCTCCAGATCTCAGCTCATCCAGCTGTGAGTCGTGGCTCAGTCACGGTCAGTCCGACATCCAAGAGCCAGCCCTCGGACTACACTGGAATTGTAAGTCTGACACCCTCTCTTACAAACACAGACACATCGATTGCTCAGTGGCAACTATGAGGACCATCTATAGAGTTTTAGCTAGCCAGTATGACCCTCTTGGCTACATAGTGCCTTATACCACCCGAGCCAAAGTTATTGTGCACCACCTGTGGGATTGAGATTGGGATGACCCGCAACTCCCTGAAGAGCTGCTGCAGAAGTGGCATGAATGGGAAGCAGAGCTGGCACAGCTGCACAAGATCACACTGCCTAGGTGATACACCAGTCCCAGCCTAGACCAGCCCAGCTGTAAGAGAGATATCCATGTATTCTGTGATGCCTCTGAACAGGCATATGGATCAGTGGCCTATCTGAGGACAGAGAGTCCAGAGGGAGAAATTGAAGTCGCCTTCCTTGCAGCCCGGTCACGTGTTGCCCCAAAGAAGCAACAATCTGTTCCTCGGTTAGAGTTGTGTGCTGTTCTGACAGGCGCTCAGCTCTACAAGGTCGTTAGTACTGAGTTAACCCTTCCCGTACACAGCTGCATCTTGTGGTCTTACTCAGCCACAGTCCTAACCTGGTTAGGTTCAGACTCCTGCAGATACAAGGTCTTCGTGGGCACTCGTGTGGCAGAAATACAAGAGCTAACAGAAGCTGCCACATGGAGATATGTGCCCTCACGAGATAACCCAGCAGATGGCATCATTCGTGGCCTTACTATCAAAGACATCATCAAGGGCAGTAGATGGACGGATGGACCTGAATTCCTGAAACTGGCTCCAAGTGAGTGGCCTGCTCTACTGTCCCCACCCCAGCGTGAGCCTGAAGATGAGCTGAAACAACAAACTGTTTGTCTAACTATGTCCAGCTCAAGGGTTCTAGATCCACGCCAATACCAGACTTGGGACAGCTTCTTAGAGGCCACCACACATCAGCTTCACGGGGTGGCTGACCCCAACCCCCCTCTCACTGCTGATTCCTATGCTGCTGCTGAGCTAGAAGCTCTACAACAAGCCCAAAGAGTCATTCCCAGAGGAAATCACCCAGTTAAAGGCCAGCAAACCCATTGCCAAATCCAGTCACCTTTTTCTACTTACACTGGAGTTTGATGAGGAAACAGGGCTCATCAGAGTAGGAGGCTGTTTACGCCACAATCCTGACTTGGTCACCCCAATCCACCCAGGATGGCGGACCTCCCTCCAGCCAGACTGCGCGTATTCAAGCCTGCATTCTATTCCACAGGTGTGGATTGTTTTGGGCGGTATACCATCAGAATCCAACGCAGTAAGGGGAAGCGGTGGGGAATGTTGTTTAAATGCTTAACCACAAGGGCAGTCCACCTTGACTTGATCCCCAGTATGGACGCAGATGCATTTTTATTGGCTCTGAGACGCTTCATAGCCAGGCGTGGGAAACCCAAGGAGATTCTCTGTGACCAGGGGACAAACTTCAGAGGAGGAGAACGTGAGCTACAGGAAGCATTTCAAGCACTTCATCCTAACCTCAAAGATCCCACATCATTTTTTTGGACATCACTCAGAGTCAGCAATTTTAATGAGAACTTACAGCTAAACATGTTCACTACTGGTCTGATTGGCAGGAGACCGGAGAAAATCTGACATTGTTTTAGCAAACTTCCACCCTGTCTCAGTATTAATTTTAGTGACCTCCGATTAACGCATTTTTTTCTCCTATTGTGTATTTTTACTGCCAAGGTGAATTACAATATTCTCAAATCTACGCTTACTCTTCGCCAGCAGTTTCAAATTGGCTTCAGTCACTGGCTCTGGCTCCAGGAATACAATCGACTATGGTCGCTGGAGTCTCTAGCTTCATGCTTCTAAGTATAGAGTGGGCAGTAAACAGAGTTTTTTTCTTGACGGATGTGTCGCTGAGTGGGAACCATGGATTTGAAACATGAATGGGTTGATGGTGCACTTCCACCACCAATCCAGTCCATTCTACTAGAAGCTAAAGCCATTTTAAATGAGGATCAATTTTTTTCCAGAGTCAGGATTGAATCTAGTGTAATTTAAATCTAGGATTGCCAGAGTTAAACACAATTTTAATCCAGCATAGAGTGATGTTTTTCTTGTTGAATCATTTTAGTATAGCTCTAATTAAATCTTGGGTAATTTAATCTATAACTTACAATGTCAAGAATAATTTAAATCCAGTATTTACTTAAAAGTCATTTAATCCTCAAACAAACTAGAAAACAGCACTGCAGATTCCCACAGCAGATTTCAGTGTGAAATGGGTCAAGTTAAATTGGGGGAAATTTCTTTTGTTTCATTTAAGTTTATTGGGTTAATTTCCTTTTAATCCTCTACTCTCCCCTATTCAGACATGAGGGGGAAAATCCCATTAAAGTGGTATAATGGTGCATGGAGCTGCTGCTGCTCTAGATCTCTTTAGTGTGTGGAACTGATTGTATGTGGAAAAAGAAAAAAACCTTATCTGAATTCTTATTTCTGTGAGTGTCACCACCTAATTCAGTCTCACTCTCCTTAATGCTCCCTCTCTGCTATCTTTAATTATCAGGTTGAGGTGATTTGATCATGATCAGCCAATCACCAGACAGGAATGGTAATAATGTCTTTAGTATTCATTCCTTTTGGAGAAGACTGGATAATGGGGGGAAATTAAGAATTCATCTGGCCATGTCTTTTTAATTTAGTCTGAACTCAGACTGAAACATACTGAGCATTTAAAACAAAGAGTTTCTGATCTCAAACCAGCTGAATCTGGGGGTAAATACGACAGTACAGCATCCTGTTGTGTGTTAGCAGAGTTTAATTAAAAATGCTGCTCTAGTTACTGGATTACAGTACCAGTCAAAAGTTTGGAGACATGCAAAAGATAAACCTGCATCTGTAATGCAGGTAACAACATTTATGCACTGCCTCCACATTTTTTAGATTTTTAAATAAAAGAATATACACAAAATAGTTGACACATTTTCTCGTGTGGGATCTCTGGTGTCCTGGACTTGCAGGCTCTCCGTCTGCCCTGGCCTCCTACTAGAGACATTTCATTGAGTTTCAACAAACTCTGAACAGAACTGTCATGATGAAGATAGGCAGGACAACCTAAACACAAACTGTTCCAGTTCCTTATTAAGGCAATTAAGTTCCTTAAGGCAAGAGTCAGAATAACAAACAGCTTGTGAAAGATGGCAGGTACGCAGAGCTCAGTGGGGAATGGAAAACAGGTGAGGTGGGAGGAAAGTCTGCAGACATCTCGTGAGAGGATGGTGAGTTACAGGTGACAGAGGTGAAAACTGTAAAAACAAACAGAACTGCGACAATAATTATTACGGACTGTGCTGCACATAATCCTGGTCTTACAGGCACATCAAGTTGGGTCAATAAATGTTCAGATACTTACTTTTTCCCCCAATAATTTTGGCACTGTGTGCCACCACAATAAATGCAATAAAAATAAAACTAAGTGCAGACTCAAGAAAACTCCAAATACAAATTCAAAGCCATTTTCTCACATATTACACACATATATTCCCTGTTTTCAGGAGCAATCTGTTTTAATGAGCGGGCGTTGCCTTATTGCTACTGTTTTCAGTAATTTTGCAGGTAAAAGGTTTTGGAGTTGATTCCAAGTGTGGCAATTTGCATTTGGAAGCTGTAGCTGTGGACCGAGGACAACCAATCATAGGAGCACTCACGCCATCCTTTGCAAACAGCAGAGGCACCGGAGCAAATACACCGGAGTGAGAGCAGGTACATTAGGAGGGCACAGTTGAGAATATAAAAAGGCCTACACGTCTACAGAAGATGAGAGTCATGAATGATCACAGGAGGTGCAGTCAAGATATATAACACCATCCCTGATTAGACAAACACATGTAAAAAAAAAAAAAAAAGTAAATCCAGTTTGGGAAAATTATGTGGAGAGATGGACCTAAGATCAATCTCTACCTAAATGATGGTAAGAAGCCTTGTAGTGGCTCATGATGAATGTTTCTGTAACACATGGCCCCTAGTGGTACTGGACACACTGAGAATGTGTAGCGCTATACTTTCTGTTCAGCTTTAGCCAAAGGCAGCAAATATGAATGGAAAATGCTTGACAGGATGATGGCTCAAAACACGCTGTGAAAGCCACTCGGGAGATTTGAAGAGTAAAGCGTTGAATGCTCTGCAGTGGATGTCAGTCAACTGATCTTAATCCTATCGAGCTGTATTTAACTAAACTACATAAGGTCATTCAGTCACAACAACTGAAGGCAGCTGCAGCAAAGCACAAAGGAGGAAACGCACACTCTGGGTTTCCTCCTTTGTGATGCTTGTTGGTTTGGCCCATGGGTTCCAGCATGTCCAAAGATTCTTAACAAAATATTAAAAATAATTTTATTTAATGAGGATTTTTGAGCAAGATCCCCAACAGCACTGCCTGAAATAAAGCCCCAAACCATGATAGATCCTCCACCGTGTTTTACAGATGGATGTAGACACTCACTGCACCTCTCTCCTGACCTCCTCCGTACACACTGATGATCATTTGATTTGTGTAATGGGGCATATCTCAGCACCGGTCTTGTCCTATTTCTTAAGGACATGACTTTAGATCTTGTTCATCTGCTGTTGATAGTTTTTAAATCTGTTTTTTAAGGACATGCTGCACACCTTGCTGAGATACGCCAAAGGATGATCTTGTGGTGAAAAGTACTATTTTATGCCCGTCAAACTTTGTTTTGTTTTGTTTTTTTAGCATATGGATAAATAAATAAATGAGAACAAATGATGTTTTAGCTGCTAGTAACAAAGTGCCTAAAGATACGATTTAAAATTGGTTCCTTGCTAAGTTGTCTGTTATGTGTGCAGACACAATGCAGGTAAATAATTTCCCCGGTGGCTTTATCTGTGACTTCATTAAATAAATACTTAGAAGTCCATGTCTTATTAAAAACTTCACAATTTGCATCAGTCTTTCTGTTTTTAGAGTGAGCTGACATTTTTTGGGGCTAACAAATTCAAATCTCTAACATCTCTTCCAACACATTTACAGTAAAGCTGCATTCACTTGCACACACGTACATACATAAATACATTTTTATTCAAAATAAAAGCAAGAGAAACAAAAGTCCAGCATTCAAAAATTAACTAGCAGAAATACAAAGTATTACCTGTCTTGTGCCTTGGATAAAATATTTGTTTTTAAAAGAAGTGGCATCATAAGGTTTCCAGACACTGTACATACAAAAATCAGAAAACCATTCCTGCTATTTCACCACCGACCTCAAAGTTGAGCAGAGAGCAAAACTAAACATCTGTCTCAAACCGACCTGTCTCTGCTCAGCAGTTTCAGGATCCAAAGTGCTGATGACGGCTCAACCCAGAGACCGAACAGGAGTCCTTACTTCAGGATTCAACAGGATTTTGCAAAGATGTCTAAAGGAGAACATTTGCAGGAAACCCACCAGAACACAAGTGCATGTCATCATGTGCTTGCTCACAGAAACGGCTGGAGGTTTTTGCCCCCCCCTTCCACAACAGTCATCACTTAACCACATGCCCTGCTCACAGCCATGAATGTATGTGAGTGTCAAATACCTCGATATGGCATGTTCTCCACAAGAAGCATTCATCTGTTTATTTATTAGATTTTATTAAATTTGATCAATTATCATCCCTCCCTGTTCACTGAGACCTGGATGTAACCGCGTCGTTCTGCTCCACCGCCCTCGGTTCCCGCCAGATCCTTGATTATAACAGAACACCAAACACGTGCGCAGTGAGGGCTCGCGCTGTCATTTCCATCACGCGTGCCGCGTACAGGCGCTGCTCGCCTCGTGCGGAGTTCTGTGCTCTCTCTCTCCACCACAGGTGCACCACACAGGCTGTTGGTGAGGCTTCGCGCGGCACTCCTGAATGCGTGTCAAACCAGCTGCAGTGTGTCAGGAAGACACCGGAAATCAGCCCGCGTGCTCGTCAAATCAATGGCCTAGCTCAGGACCTTATCGTAACCGTACAATATTATAGCTACCCTCCCAAAAGTTCCTTTTTTAAAATCATTGCTCTATTTTATGAAGTTTGTTTAGTTTTACCTTTGACCCACGATATGTCAGAGTGCATGCGTTTAAAGGTTTGTCAACATTAGTCTTTTAGAGTCAGTCAGTTGAATAAATTTGAAAGATCTGACAAAATAAATTCATCCATTACAAAATAAGAAAAATGAATTTTAAAACATTGTTGAGCCACTAAACAAATAGCTAATAGTTTTTTTCTGTTGTAAATCTCATAACATTTAGTTTTTCTTTCATGCACACAATATTGCAGGGGTAGGACTACTTTTAATTTTATTAACGTCTCCTTGGACTCCTTGCCATTTTCTGAGGTCATATCAATCAAATGATTAATCAGTTAATAGTGAAAATAGTAGCCCGATACATTAAAAATAAAGATCCGTTATTTCCATTCCCAGTTTAAACCCACAGGTTGGAAATCATTCCAACCAAAGCTTTCACACTCACACCTGGAAAACATAATCGGTGTACTTTTTTTTTTCCTCTCTGGTATGAAGTCACACTTACCTACAATCCAGCATTTCACCTTCTTAATATCATAAGCAGATGGTGTTACATTAACTCCAATTATCATCTCTCCAATGGCTTTCTATATATTTTAGTCTTGATCTTAAAGTTCTACTGATCACATTTAAAACATGTATGGGTCCAGGCTTAAATCTTTAGATGACTGTGCTTTTCCCATCAAGGCTCGAACAACCTGCCTGAGGAGATAAAGCTGGCAGAGTCAGTGATGTCCTTTAAATCACTTCTTAATTTAATAATAATAATAATAATAATAATAATAATTTTGATTCTGTGATATATTTTAGATTTAACTGCTGAATGGATGGGTGAATTAGTCGAGCACCGTTCAACAGTTGGCGGGTGAGTTTTACTTTGAAATAAATATACCGGAAACCGCTCTGTTCTCCGTTCCCAGAGACTTTACTGCTCTCTTCGCTGGGTGACGTCTCTCACCGACCGGTAAAATCCACCGACAAATCGACCGGACTGACCGCTTACCCTTCTTCGCTGGGACTCACGGCAGCACAACGGCATTAGAGCCCCGACCGTCCTTTTCCTCTCCCCGGCCTGAAGGGCCGCGACGAGCCGCTGACAGCTTGGACGGGACACGGAGCGGGTACCGCTTCTCCGCAGGATGATGGATGTAACTCCGGTGCTGACCAACGGACACGCATCCCGGCGGACGGGCAGCGCACACTTTTAAACAGCCCAGTGGTCAGAGAATACTGACGCACCGGCTGTTTTCTCCTTTAATTTTAATCCTGTTTTTTCTTCACAATGTCATCATCAAGGAGACACTAAAGCATCTGCTCTACCTCTCCAGTTTCCGCTGGACGTCATTCTCGTCAACTGTTTCTGACGGTTTTAGCAAACGTTAGTTAGCACCGGTATGAGCAGAACCGGATCTGCCCGTCCTATCTAACCGGGGTCGGAGGGGTGGTGGCGGGTCCTTGTAGGGAAACCTTTGGATTTGTGGATGAGAGCCGGTCACCGGGTTGGATTCTGTACGGAGGTACGCTGGCCGGAGCGGAGGAGGAGGACGGAGGAAGAGCAGCGGCGGCAGCAGCAGCAGCAGCGGAGAACCGAACTGACAACCTCATTCCCGGAGGGGGAGAGAAGCAGCGACGAGGCCATAGGACGATGTGAAGATGGGTTTAGTTTTCGGTCTCCTTTGGCTGTTTACCGGCTACCTGCAGGGCGTGCACGGCCAGGGCGTGTATGGTAAGGACGTCATTAGCATACAATTAAAATATTTAGAGTTAAAGCGCACCTTACAGATTACGTGAATACGATTTTGATTGCACGCAAGCAGCGTTTATCTCGGAGTACTACCCACAACAACTTGACCTTGTGAGGGATTTAGCTCCTGTGTATCCTTTATGTGTTTGTGTGTGTGTGTGTGTGTGTGTGTGTGTGTGTGTGTGTGTGAGAGAGAGACTGCTTTGCTCATTCAGTCATGTCACATTCATGCCTGGCCTCAAGGCACAACAGGTAGGCTGCTACACAAACAAAGATATACACAGCCTTGTATACACGGACAGCTGCAGTGATTCCCAATAAACATTCCTGTGGTAATCCTGCATGATGGCTCTTTGTTATTCAGCACTAACAGTGTCATTTTTCGATGTTACTGTGGTTTTGGTGTGTGCCAGGGGTTCTTTATGAAGCAGCCTGCAGGTCTGTGCAGTATCTCTCTGGGACTCAGGAGATGGTGACATGGTGTTGCTGCTGCTATTTTATTTTTATTAGTCCTGGCATGACTGGAATATTCTTGTGGGGACTGGAAATGACCTTTATTTGATTAGTATGATGTAACACATCACAGTTCCTACATGGTAGCCATTCTTGTACTGTACATGAACCGCAATCTTCTCATTTTCCTTTACTTGCACATTTCACCTGTTCTGGTGTAATGTACTTATTATCACATTTTATTAACTTCATGTCACACATGATTATCTTGCTGTACTTCAATCCTCCAACAGAAGTTAAGTTCTATGTACTAGTTTGGAACTATAATGCGACAGTCTTTTTCAGCAAATGATGCGTTTATTTCTGACCCATGTTGTGGCTGTTATTCAATAATAACCCACCATTAGATCATGAAGAGCACACTAGTCTGATTTAAAATGTACAAATCATCTCCATTAGGCCCTTTGTCTGACAACAGAAAGAAGTCTTACCCACAAATCTGTGGGAAATCAGTAAACCAGGTGTCTGGCGCTGTGGGTGCTCCACAAGGAAAAGCTTTCTCTCGGAGTGGACCGTTCAGCGCTACAAGTAAGATGAAAGAATATGTCAAACTTTGTGTGCAAGTCCACGAGACATGAGTAGCAGCAAGGCATGTGTCTGACCTGCTGCAGAGAAAAAAAACCAACAGAGATTTTCATGGATGGCAGAGTCAGCATGGGCATAATTCTCTGACTGGTTTGGATAACACCCCGCAACAGGCTGGCGACTTGTACAGGGTGTACCCTGCCTTTTGCTCTATGATAGCTGGGATAGGCTCCAGCTGCTTTGGTGTTAATGAAATTAACAACAGGTGCACTGGAGAGGCAACCATGAGACAACCACCCAAAACAGGAATGGTTTTACAGATGGAGGCCACTGACAATTTTTTCCCTTTTCATCTTTTCTGACTGTTGTTTTTCACTAGTTATGCATTTGGCTATGGTCAGTGTCACTACTGGTAGCACGAGGTGATACCTGGACTGTACAGGGTCTGCACATATAGTCCAGCTCCTCCAGGATGGCACATCAATACCTGACATCCTCTAATGGGCCCTGTGCTTACTTCCTGGCACCGTGGAGTCCAGATGGTGTTTGCCATAGAATACCAGAATTGGCAGGTTCACCACTGAGATCCTGTTCTTTTCACAGATGAGAGCAGGTTCACTCTGAGCATGTGACAGGTGTGAAAAGGTCTGGAGAAGGCGTGGAGAACGTTATGCTGCCTGTGACATCATTCAGTATGACTGGCTTGGTGTTGAGTCAGCGATGGTCTGGGGAGGCATATCCATGGAGGAACGTACAGACCTCTACAAGCTATGCAGCAACACCCTGACTTCCATTAGGTATTCGGATGTAATCCTTGGACCCATTTTCAGACCCAGTGGGTCCTGGGTTCTTCCTGGTGCACGACAATGCCCGGCCTCATGTGGTGAAAGTATGCAGGCAGTTCCTGGAGGATGAAGAAATTGATATCATTGACTGCCCCCACCCTTGCCTGACCTAAATCCAATAGAACATCTCTGGGACATTATGTTTTAGTCCATCTGATGCCGCCAAGATCTCTGCATGCCCTGATGTTGTCAAGCATGCATATAAGCACTACAAATTACTTTGCATACAAACTACTGAGTACCATTTAGCAATACTAAATTCAACCAAGTAAGTGTTACATAACAC
>JAMQGT020007826.1:0-132029 GCA_024447675.2 Pterophyllum scalare
TGGTCAGTTTGGGTGATGGGTGGCAAGGCCACGTTGAGGGTGCTGTTGGATTGTGCTCTGGTTGAGGTCCCATCCTTCCAGCATCAGAAGCATCTCACCATGGTGGTCCCCTTTTTTTACCTTTTATGGCCATCATATATTTCCCAGTTATCTTGTTCCTGTCCATTGCACCGAAAGAGTTTTTTTGTTTGTTTAGTTGTTTTCGTTGTGGGGTTTGTTTTTTTTAACACCTTCATGCTGTTTTTCCTCTTGCACAATTCTATTCCAAACATCACTCAAAGTCTGTATCTGCATTATAAAAATTCTCATTACTGCTATCTTGAAGGGTCATAACACTGCAGAATAACAATGCTAAAGCCCTCTTCATACCCGGCATTAATATACGTCTCGGGTAATCTGATCACAAGGAGAGGGCTCTAAGTGCATTGGTTCACCTGTAATTAGAATGCATCTCTGCGTCCATCGAGTAACCACTTAAAAGCAGATATGACTTCCCACAAATAAACATGTAGCCTACATTTTTTTGCAAAGACAAAATGCCACAGTCCTGCACAGGATAATTTTGCAAACAGGTATTCAAAGGTTAAATGCACAGTAAACCAAAGGAACGCTCCATTAAGTCCCACAACTCAACACACAGGTTATACTTGCCTCATCGGCCAACAAACTTGAAGAAAAAGAGTGGCTAATAATAGGGGTGAGCTCTACACTACCCAGTAGGTGCAGGACTCTAAATGCATAGCTGATGTTCACCAGTGACAGGCTCATCAGTTGAGTTGGCAGCCTTTCACTATGGCCCAGAATACATTTGCACATCATGCTAAAAGAAAGTGACCATGTGCACCCCAGCCCAGCTCTGAATGAGATCTGAGGCATTCAGCGTCAATAAAGTCCGCAATGCGTCTTTGGGTGCACTTGTGATTGGATCACTCAAGATGCATGTTAATGTTAGATATGAGCAAAAAATAGCCTGAAGCTCAAAAGTGCTCTAATCTGATCACTGAAGGAACTCAAAGTTCAGCAAATGAGCCATAACGTCACTGTCATCCATCCCATTAACATTCTGCAGCTTAAATGCCTCCTAATGAGTGAGACAGTATTATTATCATTAAATAGTGAGATATGAATGTATTTTGCAGAAATCTGGTAACACGCTACTATTCCAGTCGACACTGCATTCACTTATTAAGTGTTAAAGTGGGTTTTAATTCCTAGTCTGATAGCCATCATTAGCTAATGAGTGACTAGTGACCCATCATTATGCAATGGAAGTCACCACTCACCACCCCACCCCGCACCCCCTCTCCTAATTGATGCCCCCTGATGGTTTTAAACCTGAGGATTTGGCCCGTTATCGTGGCTATGACCTAAAAATAAACACAGAGGAATGACCCAAAGGCTTCGACACCCCCGTGCCCTGTGTACACATGCATACACACAGTGTAGTGTGACCAACGGTGTCCTCACTGTCAAAGGAGCAAACGTCCTTGACAGAGTGGCATATTCACTCTCTTGGCACTTCAATCTCTCTTGTTTATATCCTCCTCCTCGTTCTTTTGCTCTCCCTACAGCAGGCTGAGCAGACAGTTAACGACAAAACGCTGCTGCAGAGGGCAAAGATTGGACGTGATGCCGCGTCTGCGCCATCTGAGCCGCTTTATCTAGGTGCCAGCCCATACTGACGCATGTCGCACAGTAAGTGGGGCTTTCGATAAAAATAAGAAGATGGAATGAGTTTTCTTTTTAATCTTGCCTAGATTTTTAAAACTGCTTGATAAAATAAACAATGGTTTGCTTTGGAAGGAATTCTGGATATTCTAGATGCAGCAGAGCTGTTGAGTCTGTTTGACTAAATATATTTTAAAAAAATGGTTCAGAGGAACAGCCATACCACAGTGGTCTACAAAAATATCATCCATAATATCCCCTTCCTCAGTTCACTAACACCCCACCCACCCACCCATTCCACACACAAATGTAATAATGCAGTCCAACAATTCTTACCCCACTAGTTCAGCAAAGACCTTTGCTTTGTTTAGAACATCTGCACATTTCTATGTCTGGATGACTATTAAATATGCAGCATTAACAATGGTGCCTGGAGGCCACTATGTGTTCCTGGTCTTATGAATAGCACAGAATTAGTGAGTCAAGTTACTGGCACTGGCAACCAGGAGTACAGCAAATGTCAACAGATGCATAAAAAGACAGATTCACAAAACACACACACACACACACAAACACTTCCTTACTTTTGTTGATTTATGGCGCAAAACGGTCTGATTTATTCACCTCATTATTTTAAATGTTACATCAGTCTCAGTGAGTGAGACTGGCTCCATTAAACTGCTTTCAGTAACAGTGCCAATGACGTGCATTAGAAGGTTTCACAGGCATTACGCATTAACATTCAATTTCAGGGTTAACCATTGTCGATCAGCACTTTCCTTTTCAAAGTGTTCCCAAAAATGCTTTCTAGGGGTTGACCTCAAGAAAGTGCAACTGTTGCATTCAGCAATTTCGTCATGTACAGGAGGGAAGCAAAGTAAACGTGTTTACATTTATTTCTTGATCACAAATGATCAATACATCAACACATCAACCTCTACGCTCAACCAGAAAATCAAATGAAATTAAGAATGAAATCACATCAGAAAAATGCACGCTCTGTCTGATGGGAACAGCCAGTGGAACATGTCTGCGCCCTCAGTTTTTAATTAAATTCACTTCTTGCTCATTTAAAAAAAAAACAAAAAAAACAACAACAACAAAAAAAAAACAAGATGACAAAATGCTTGAGGTTATACAGTTTTTGAGTGTAAGGTTGCACTGAGCTAAATGCTAACGTCAGCATGCTAAGATGCTTTAAATGACCGTGTAAACTGCTGCTGTTATTTATATATTTATTATTATATATATTTATTAATTAGCACTAAAAAAAAATAAAGTACAGCCGATGTTCATGATAATGTCATCAGTTTTGCAAGTATTTGTTTCAATACCAAAGTACTGAACAAAGTGCAACTGTGATTTTATTACTGGAAAAAAAAAAGTCAGGAGATCATCAAAATCATTTGAATATATATCCTCTATACGGTAAGGTTGTCATATAGAGTCCCGAGACAGTTTAGTCTATAAATATCCTTACAAGACTTATTAGCGATCAATGTCAAAGCTGAGATATTACCTAATAAAGCAACTTCAAGAGATCTGCTCCTCGTCCTGAAAACATTCGCCAAATGGTTCACTGCCTCTAATCCCTATCGTCAGAGATCCTGTTACAATAATCAGGCATAACATACTGTAATCAGTCTGATCCCAAGTCCCCATGATGATAAGCTTAACTAAATGATTTTCATCCGTCAACACTGTTCTGTTAACAGTGAGCATTCTCAACTGGTGGCTGTAAGTTCAGATTTTTATGCCTTTTATACTCTTGGTTTTGTCCTAGACACAAAGAGATTAAGTAAAGGGAGGCTAAAAAGTCAGATTGTTTAAACAACGGGCCATGCTCAATGCTGTGATGACCCCTTCCTCACTGTCCATTCTTTCTTTCCTTCCTCTTATTGGTTTTGTGTTGGAGGCAGAGTTTGAGGCAGGTCCTAAGAGGTAGTAACACACCTGTTCACAACTTTTTAATTGCTTTTTTTTTAAAAAAAGGGCTTGCTGCTAACCTCTTCTCACTCTTTTCCTCAGCAGACAGGAGCTACGTTGATGTGGGTTTTGTTAGTTTTTGGTTAACTTTCTTTATTTTACTTACCGTATAACTCTGTTTGCGCACTCACCACACGACTAACCCAGCCAGCCCACATTTCTTTTGAGTTTAATTTAATGGAATACATTTTTTATGATTTCAGACTCCATTATCTCTGTAGTCTCCCTATGTTGTTTGCCCTTTGAGCCATTTCATGACAATGCTGAATCAAACCTCTACATTTAGCTCAAGATGCCAGACAAGGTTAGAGGCTCTTGTCAGCAGACAGAATTGATGGTTTTGCATTTTGACTGTGTACAAGTACTCTAAATGAGAATTAGACTGCTGTCAGAAAAATGGAAGCTCATTTTCTTTTCATTCCCACTGTACTTAACTCATTTTAAGGCCCAGCTCTACCACTAAAACATCACAACTAATTATGAGGCTCAACAAAAGGAGATGCCTTTCAGGACAAACGCTAAGCTGCTATGACTAGTTCCATAAATATGACGGTTTTCCAGCTGCTCAGCTGCAGACAATCTCTTAGTTATTAGGATTCCAGGGTTTATCCACGACCCACAGACTTGGCATTTTTCAGTTCAAATGTGGCTAGCCACTACCATGGTAATTGCGGCTCTAACACATACTTTGAGGGGAAACTGCAGCGTATGCCAATTGTTGAGGTAAAGTGAGGCCTCAATCGGCCCATATACATCACTTCTCTAAGTCAGTGGGATGTTTGTTTTACCCATTCAGAAAGAGGAGATTTGCTCAACATGGTTCATATTTAAAATCAAACAAAGCTCAACAAAACGAACAATATCACCCCCGCATTCCTGACTCTCGCTACATAGCAGAAAGAGATCCTGGCCTCTTCCCTGCAGCACACCAACACAGCAATGCTGCTGTTGTTTCTTCTTACACATGCTGCTGACAGCTTGCACCACACAATCTCTCGGGCAGCCTCATTTTGCCTCATCTGAATATTTATGAATGTTGTTGAACGGCCACATTCCATTATCAGGGAGATTGCCTGGCATGGGGCTCCCAATCCTTTCACCCTGCTCACGTCTGTCTCAGAGCCTTGCACTTCATCCAATTGCAGTGTGTATTTCACCGTGCCTGGCTGCCACCAGTGTTGCTGGTGTTATTGAGAAAAATGAGAGGCAAAAAAAACAGTATGAGGGAAGAGGGCGGAGAGCAGTCAAGTAAAAAAAAAAAAAAAAATCTATAGACGAGAAAGATGAATGCATTTTTCAAGGTTACAAAGTCTAAATTAAATCGACTAATTCTCTGAGGTGGAAACGCATGCTGGCGTGGTTCCCCCTCCCTGAGAGCGTTGTGAGTCAAACTTTCAGGGCAAAGATAAAATAATAACCTTCTTGTGAAGGCAGATGGGTGTATGCCAGTGCATTTACACTTGAGTTCTCCCTCTTATCTGTACTTCCTGTAACAAGGCAATCAATAATAGATTTATTAGCAAACTGAGAGGTTTGGAGAAACACGCAAACAAGAGGTGGCCAAGTATCTACAGCAACTCCACAATGTTCTCATAGTTACCTATTCACCCTGGTGAAAACAAATACTGGCAGCCAGGGTAGGGGAAAGTCTGACTGAAAACTGCCTGATCCGAATCAGGTCCAGCACTCAAAGGTAAATACAAGACTTCCAGAGGAGAGCCGAAAGTTGGAAAGGTTTAGAAAGTCCAACACTAAAACGATGTAAGACATTTGACCCCCCCCCCAACAAAACAGTGAAAGCAAAGTGCAAGTATTTCAATTTAAATCAAGAGAAATTCACAAAAAAAATATCTTAAATCTGTTTATCTACAGCTGCACGGCTGTAAATACTTCCTTCGAGGCTTTTGCTTCATTCAACTGATACAAGAATAACAAATAGGCTATAATAAAAGTTCCAACTCAGATGCATCTGATAAAAATGCAGGATGTCTGGAGACAAGAGAAGCAGAAGCAGAAGTAAGCAAAAATACAAATATATATATTTTTTTGAAAGTAGACAAGATGTACTGGTGCAAGCAAACACAGCTGATAGTGTAACATGTCACTTGTCTGCCTTCTTCCTCTGGTTTGTAATCTATATTCAGGACAAGGGCTGGAGAGACATGAGAGTAATTTTAAAAACAATTCCCAGCAATGGGTTGAATTTTAAGCTGTGCTTAAATTAGGAAGCTGGCAATGGATGACCAGGAAAGATCGTGGTCACAGAAGAATGTGACTATTTTGGCTGCACCTGCTGCTTACATGATTGCTCGTTGTTACACAGTGATGGTCTCCATGTGAAAAGGCCTCCGCTGCATGAAAACCTCTATTCAATAACCTTTCTCCCACAAGATATCTGCTAGCATGACTTGGTCCTAGAGACTTAGAAGGATGGGTTAGGCCAAATCTATGCAAAGCTGTTCTGACTGATCCTATTTGAAGGGAGTAAATTCTTCCAAGATAACAATACCCCCCGTGCATAGGGTATGGCAGGTGACTGAGTGTTTTGATTAGTATGAAAATGATATGACTCATATGCTATAGAGTTCACAGTCACCAGCTCTTAACCCAGTTTTAAGTGTAAGTGCTGAGATTTGTATGGTACGAGCGTGATGGATGCATAAACGTTCTGCTCGCTCACTTTGTCAGGCACAGCAAATAGGACTCAAGGTCAAGAAAACTGAGCTGCCACACTGCCTCTATGTTCTGCATAAGTTCAACGTGAGCAGCACAAAGCACCAAAGAGCTGCAGTAATTGGGATACAATGACTTTTGTAAAAGTGTCAGCTGTAGCTCTCATGTTATAGCCTTTCACAGGATGTCGCTCATTTGTTTTTTTGCTCTTTGAGAAATGACCTTCCCAAAAATGTCTCAACTGTCTAACGAGTCCTTGTGGGAGAGTGCGATAAGACAACAATATGCACACAGCTTGTAATTAATGCTTTAGCTGGTTCGGATGTGGGGTGAATGCTTATAATCTACAAAGGGCATGAGTGGGTAGTGGGGAAGGTGGGTGTAGGATAGCACTGGAAAAGGTCTTGTAAAATAAGCCCAATTATGTTAATACTCTTGCAGAGATGAGGCAAGAATGGGAATGTGAGAATGTGGAGACCTTATGCATAATAGAGGTTGTTGGGACTTAGATAGATATAAACCTTATGAACAAGGGGAACATTTAGACTACACACTAAAGCCAAACAGTTCATGTACTGAGTCACTGGTTAACAGTGAAACCTATAAGAAGAAGAAAAAAACTCAGCCAACATATTGAACTGACTCATCTTTCTGCTCACACAGCAAACAGCTTGCACATTAGAGTTTGCATAACAGTTGCAGAACTACAATTCACAGAGACGTGATTGGTTAGCTAAGGCTGCTCGTGTTTTGTCTTTCTGATGCTGGTGGAGGTTGGTGATGACAGCATTTAAAAAAAAAAAAAAAAAACTGAAGAAAGACATCGGCGGGTGAAACTCAAGGCCAAACTTCAAATCAAAATCTCCACCACTGAAATAATTCTGCCATTAGTCATAAACAGAAGATAAAGCAGATCACACCTACATTTTTCTTAACCCTTTACTGTACACTTCCTGTGCCATGTTTAGAAAAGTTACAGGTGTTAGAACTCAGGGCTGTATTGATCAGACCACAGTTCATTTTTTCCATAACACACACATACACACACACACACACACACACACACACACACACACCAGTGTAGCCCTTTGCCTTTATTTTATAACCTTTATAACCATTTAGCACAGTAGATAATGGTTAAAAATATTTGCCAGAGTTAGGCTGTCACTGTATTTCCTATGTGACAGAGGACACAGTAAATTGGACCAGCAAAGGTTTAGCCCTGCCTGATGATTTGAAGGTTTCCTATGAGCAGCTCTAAAGTGATTAGGCCTGGGTGCAGTGGCCTGTGGAAGACAGAGCAAACAGAGGATGGCAGGCAGCAGGATGACTTCCTATTGTGCGAGTGTCCGAGGTAAAGGAGAGCCGAGCTTCAGCGGCCTTACGCACACGTTCCACTATTTGTCCACACTGTTGGCGCTGACCTGATTCGTTTTACTGCTACAGCGCAAACTGATTTGAAATCGCACGATGAGATGGATGCACCTTGGAACGTCAGTGATTTTCAGCTTTAGCTCACAGCTTTGTCGGAGTGCACATTCAATTCCACTTTGGGTGATGATGTAAAGTCCTGACATTTCTACAAAGCAACGTCTTTGTCTGGTACTCTTTAAGTCGCGGGCAATCATAAAGTGAGCGTGAAATCATCAGCAACAGCTGGTGAGGGAGGGGGGGGGGGACGACATCCAGCCCATCCTCACCGAGAACTAATCGAGTTCCTGCGAAAGAAACAAAACAGCTCCTTACAAAGCCAGGAAGGAAAAGACTGAAAATGGAGCAGCTACAAGGCACCTGAATCTAGGCCCTTTGAGTAACTGAAAACAACAGTCAAACAACACTAATGAGATTACATCGAACTCCCTCAGGAAATCTGCCTCGAAGTGATGAGGTGAAATACTTTAAACATGACTAAACATAACGTAAACAGGGTGAGAACATGTACAGTGCTATGAAAGGGCCTATATTTAAACAAGGGTTTCAACTCACAAAAAGTAGTTGTTTTTGTTTTGTGCGCTATTTTTTTTTTTACTTATTTGTGAAAAGTAGAATGTGCAAATGCATGCTATGTACAGCTACTAGAGTAAATCAAAAATGACAAGACCACAATTCCTAATAACGGTTTGCTAAAAGTTGCCCCCCCCTCTTTTCTTAAAACCTGGAGAACATTATCCCAAGTGAATCACATAATCTTCACTGTGCTCATTTTTATCTCAAGTCATTTCAAGTCGATACTATTTTCGTATCCCGAAATTGCAAATTTGTCCCAGGGTGCTTTACGGTCTGTACACCACATGACACCCTCGATCCTTAGACCTGCAATTCAAATTATTTTTGGATTTCGATATTACACACCCTCAAATCCCCCAAAGTGTTATCTGCATCTGTCAGATAGAAATGCAGAACTGCTTCAGTTCTCATGTTCAAAACCTGTAACTACAACCTGAATATGAGATCTGAGCAAACAGAAATGAATATTTGATCAAATATTTCTCAGTGACACAATCGAGACGGGGACACACGAGGTATGCGCATACTTTTGCATGACCTGTTCGTGTTTTTTTTTTTAAGCCCGTGAAATCAAACAGAATTTTCTTAAAACTATAGTATCACAAAAACAATTGTGCAGGATTTCGCTGTCTTTTAGTTTTATTATCTGCTGTAGTACCATACACTCTCCAAAAACAGGGGGTCAGATAGTCATTAGCTCCTAAATGACTGAAAGTAGTCCAGACATTGTGTCTGATGAAACAATTAACTCCTCATCTGGCGTTTTCATCCAACAGCTCTTGAACAACGGATCTGCCACCAGCCAGGAACGCAAGAGTCACACAAGGGTCAGGGTGACGGGGGGGGGGAGGAGCAGCTAAAACAGGTAAACAATGTAAATGCGGGGAACGCGAGAGACGACGACAGCTGACGAGGAGAGGCAATAACAAGAGACGTGAACAAGTCAAAGGCCAAAGAGAAGGAGGAGCGTGTGGTGAGAGGAAGAAAGAAGAAACGATAAGGAGACTGATAAGATGGAAAACAGAGACAAAGGGACAAGAGTCAAAATCAAAGTAATTACCTGTCCTTTCTTTTTCCTTGCAGTGCTCGTGGAAGGAGGTTAAAGGTGTGAGAGTTATGTAAGCTATCAGCACTGTGGACCTGTGTCTCCTCATCCCCGGGGACTACTTGGGTTACAGCATAGTACAGCCACATGGGGGGAGGATAAAAATATGCGGAATAAGTGGAAATGAGGATTACTCTTGTTCTCATGTGTTCTACTGTTGGTCTTTTGGCTTTTTCTCTGCTACAGAAAAGACAGGACTCACGATGTAAGCAAACCTTGTTGTAATGGAGTTTTAATTAAAATGTCTGTTGGAGCTTTTTGTGTGTTTCTTATTCTAGCGTGAACCCCACTGGCATTCCCTCTCCTATTTGAGACAAGTTTAAAACCAGTCTGGATTTGACCTGCACATTAAGTATTGCGCACAGGCTTGCTTTTGGGGGGGAAATGCACGAAAGCGCATCTCTGCGGCTTATGCTTTGGTTGAATTCCCATAATCCCTCCTTCTGCGTAGGCACAGAGCTGTGCAAACAGACACCAACGTAAATCCAGCTTTACTCTGTTTGTGGGAAGCTGAGGTGCTGGTGACAAAACTCTAGCATACTAGCATGTCGGGAAAGTGCACTTGTCTTTTGCAACAGCTCTCCAAACTTCTGTTGGGTCTTCAGAGTACCGGCTATCACTGCTAATGTTTGAATCTCAGGTTTAAATTTATTTTGCTTTGAATTTTACAATTTAAATTATTTTGTGAGCGGGCTGTAATGAAGAAGATGAATCAGGAACAAGGCTGAAATCTGATGCACTCCTTCCAATTCACCACTGGATCGATAGAAATTTCTAAGGCCAAACAAGAAACCAAGAAGTTTGTCAGACATTGTAGGATATCCTCTATATTCTCATGTGCTACCAATTATTTAGCTTGATATGCCACTTCATTCTTTAGTATATCTTAGGTATATCCCCACACGGTACAGTATTTCTACATGACAATTTCCTATTGTATGTCCAAATGGACCATTATGGACAACGCCATTTAGCACGTAATCACGTCTCAGTGAATAACACTATTTCAACAGCGCCTGGATCAATGCTCCCCAGAGTTGCGCGCAGCTCAGGCGAAATCGATGTGGCCGTTGTCAGATGAGACTCATTCGTGTGCTGTGCTCTGCGGTGCAAAATGCAGATGCCGAAGACAGAAACGTGCGGAGGTGGTGTTGCTGTTGCATCAGGAAGAAAGAGAAGGGAAAGGGGGGAGGATTATTATGACATAGTATTGATCCAAGTTGGAAAACAAGCCCAAGATGCAGGAAGCTGCAAGGAACTATGCTCAATCGATCTCATCCCTGGTGTCAGAAAAAGCTAAGTGTTATGGAAGTTTGCCTGGAAAAAAAAAAACAAATAGGAGAATCCGCAGATAGTAAGAAGGGAACTTAGAAAAAAAAAAACTGGGCAGAAAGAGAAAAATGTGAACTGCCTCACACAAACTAAACACAAGGGAAAAAAGAAGTGTTACAGAAGAATTTACATCATGCCTGTGCCAGGGTTAATACCACAGAGTACTTTGATTTATTGTGATATGATTTAATGCCAAACCAACTCCACAAATGGCATTATATAAACAGTCAACTGCAATTAGAACAGAACAATGTCCTCGAAGCAAAGTCTGAACATAATCCAGCCAATCTGTGGACAGAATTACTCGGCCTGGTCGCTTAATCCCTCCATCCCTCATATTCACCCCTAAGGGCAAGAGGAATTTGGATAATAAAATATCTGCACAACAGTTGAAAGGGAAAAAAAGCAGGCTGCATGTATTGTAAAGTCTTCGCCATCCGTGCCTGTACTTGTGTGTGCACCATGTTGGTGCACACCATTGATGATGCAGAGGCCACAGATCAGTTGTGATGTTGACCAGATTGGGTCTCTGCACCCTGGAAAAGGCTTAAAGCATGCGTCCGCCAGGGATTACTGATGTCTTGTAGAAAATTGGCCTAATCCAAACAAAATCCAGCAGGGATTTTTTTCCCCCCACAAATCATCACTTGGTTCTGACTATTCTTTTAACCACATGCAGACACGTTTGACAAATCTTTTGTTCTCACGCTTCACCGGCTGCGGCTTGAAGACATCAATCTAACAGGAGTTATTAGCCAGCCGGGACTTGACTTGATTGCACAACAGATGCATTAGAGATGCGAGATAAGCAATCCTTCCCATATTAATGACAAAATGTTTAAACTGCATTTACCATTGTTCCTGGTTTAGTGACTTCTGAAATAGCATTTATCATCTAACCACATGATTAATTCTCTTTAACAGGCTGGCATTTAAAAGGTATCATCTACACCAGTGATTCACAAACATATCAGACTACATCATTTCACTCCAAAAAAAACTATTACTTGATGTAAGAATTATTTAATCTTTAACCATGTCTTTGTAGTTTTAGACTAACAGTTTACATTTAAGCATCAATAATACATTAGCCTGTGCACACTCACAACAGCAACAGGCTGGTAGTGTTATCAACCAGTGTCATAGCAACCTTTGTTAGCTACACTCTGTGCCTCTCCCTCCTTCTCCTCTCCCTTCCCCCTACCCCCACCTCCCTGCTCCTCACATCTATGATATAGTCAGTGCTGCAGCCATATTCCCTAATCCACCTCTTAAATTTCAACCATCCAGGCAGCATGCAGTCGTGCCAATCGTTCTGTTAGTGCAGAGCAGTCTTTTCTTTTTTCCTAAAGGGTCCCGGTTACCTGCTGCCAATTAGCCTCAGATTATGACCCAACCCTAGCCAAGCGCTTCCTCCCAAATAAAACCCCTTACATAAAAGGGATCACGAGTAGGACATATGCCCTTATGCCTCGTGACACGTCTGCAGACCCCACACTCCCGCAGCTAGAGCTACCGGATGGCAGATGATGTGGAAAATGGCATCAAGTACAGAGAAGAAAAATAAACTGAAACATAAAAACAAGAATTTTTTTTTTTTTTAAAGTTAACGAAGAATTTAATGAAACCACCATCATTTATTTTTCCATGAAATGATTAACTGTTTGACATAGAGTGCAATACAAATGTGTTTGCCACATTTGTATTGCACTATATGTACTAATAGGGCTGCTTTACAAACCAAAGCCATGAAAAGTTTATTTTTATTTAATTATCAGTGACGTAAGAATGAAAACCTAAATCAATATTTGGTTTATCCACCCTTGAAAGCTTTCAGTCCCTTGAAAATTTTTGCCAGGTTTGTTGTGCCAATTATCTCGAACAACTTGGATTCTGGGGATTTTGGCTGTCTCAGTGTCTCCCATCTCCTATAATCCCGAACTGCCTCCATGACATTAAAATAAGGGGTCTGTGGGGGCAATACCATCTGTTCCAAAACCCCTTGTTCTTCAAATGGAGCAAGCTCTGAGGTCATTGACTCTGGCTTTATGTTCGAGGTCACTGGCATGCTACAGAGTGAATCAGAGTTAATAAGGCTTTTTCCTGCTTGCTAAGAATCTAACAGTACTGCATGTCTTCATGGCATGTTTTATTCCCTTGAGATGGAGAACTTGAAGGTCTCCAGACAGATCAATATATACTATGGTGAGGAGGTTTCAGATTGGGATTTAAAGTGCCCCCTGCTAAGTGCAATGGATTGGTTTTCATCATTAATGGGCCAGCAGCAGAATACATCATCCCTTTGCAGGGCAGAGGGGAGTAGGGAGGGGACAATGGTGTTGCCACAGATAGCACTGTTCATAAATAACACGGTACTGAGGAAAGAAAAAGATAAGGAGGGAAGAGGGTGGTTGCTCTGATCCTTCCCATCAGCAGAGCTGTGATTTGATCTGCATATTCTGCACAAAGACGTTGCTGTAGTTTCTGTACATTAGACATTCTGTCTATGTTGCCGGTTTTATTAGAATTTATGGATCACCCATCTGCTGTCTGTGGTTTGCAAGTGCAGAGAAGGGAAAGAAATAAAAAGAAACAAAAAAGAGGACAGTCCTACTTGACAAGACCAGGCTCGCTACCAGTCAGTCCCAAGTCTACATCTCTTCTCCCTCTCAGTGTTTACTGCCTTGTACTCTTCTCTCTACAGTCGCACACCCTTATTCACTGCATTTGATATTCTTTCTTATCCTATCTGCCACTTTCTCCCCTTTTCTTCCCAGCCCTGCCTCCATTTCTGTCCTCTTAGATCATTTTTCATACCCTTTCCCACCCAGTCTCTGCTTGTGTGGTAAACTCTTCGGAGCAACAAGAAGCTGTTGTGGTAATAAAAGCTGCCTCTGAGCCAAACTGGATGGTGGGAAAAGAACAGATGATTGTACCACAGATTGCAGTTTATGACCTGACACCTTCAGATCTGAAGGTTGGAGCATGGCGACCTTAATGTGGTGGAGATGTAAGACTGATAGCCCCATCTGAGTAGGGCGATGGTGATGATAGATATCTATGTAATGGAGATCTTCCCGTCACTCCTCATCTCGTAGCCTTACAGTTTTCTTGAATATACAAGGATTGCATAGAAACAGTCTTCACGCTAGACTCAAAAATTTTCAGGTTAAAAAAAAAAAAAAGGGAGGGGGAGGCGTAGTTTTTTGGTTTGTTTTTTTTTAACATAAGTCCCACAACCAAAGCTACCACAACCAGGGCTCCCATGTCTACGAATCTATAGACCATGGAATGGGGATTTATTTTTATCTGCATGTGGCATTATTCAGATGGCCGATGTCACTGCTCCCTGGGTCACGAATACCCGTGGCCAGGAGAAACGCTGAAAAATTTAGGACTTCAGAACTGTGCCAGAGGCTGAGGATTTGAAGGTTACTGGTTGTGCTGATAACACTTGTGTAAAATGAGTCCATCTCATCCCATACAGAAGACTTGCTTTTTTTTTGTGGTTTGGTTCCACAAAAAAAGAGAAAATGGAGCACAGTGGTCAGTGGAATATAGTACTTAAACACATTTCCTTTTGCTTATCTCACACGCCACTTTTCAAGAACACACACCCACACAAAAAAAAAACAAAAAAACAACCCAAAACAAACACGCGTCGCTCCTGCATGAGAAATGTAAACTTTAATGCTCTGCATTTCCGCCTCACACCAAGTCAGGCAGGAAAGTCTTTATTGTGTAGAACACAAATGCAATAACAAATTTAAGGACTGTTTACATTCTGTTTTGCCTCCATACTGCAGTGGACTAAAAAGTGGTAAGGTTGCACTTTATAATTTGAAACGCATCTCTGCTGTAACTCATTCTTATTAGCGCGACACTGTAGATACACCCTATCCAACAAAATGAAGATTAAAATCAGTTTAGCTGTGTTTACTCCCCTCCTCATTTGCATGCATTATATCAAATCAGCAGTAAGAAGTCGCTTCTTTTTCTTAATCAATGACCTACTGCGGCACATTCCCTACAGCACTCAGACCTTTGCATATTTAAAGAGCTCACCGTGAAGGATGAGGGGATATTTCAACTTTTAACTAATTAAAGGCCATGCTTCAAATAACCTTATAGCAGCCACTTAGAAAATGCAGTAGTTTTCCCCAACGCAAAGCATTTAAATCATATTACTTGGGAAAAAATAAGCATTCCCTGTTTTAATGATTAAATGGTGTCAAGCGGTGGACTTTGTTTTTCCTGTTGACATTTGCCGTGCATGGTGGAGCTTGGACAGACATAAAGCTCTATTGTTCAGAGGCACGCACTTACAGCAACGCTCGGTGCCTCTCCCGCTGATTGTTTCTCCCGGCGTTCAGATTCCGCAAAGTATAAAGTGACCAGAGTGTCATTAAGTTAGCATCCAAACTTTATACAAGTTTTGAAATGTAGTTCAAGTGAAGGCTTCAGACTTGTTTGCTTCCATTTCACTGTGCAGTACTGGAGGAGGACAAAGAGGAGGATGGCTGAGCTGGGGGCTGACAGCTTTGGGAACCTCTGGGCAGAGGTAGATAAAGATATCAGAGTGGTTGTGTACGCACGCTGACAGAAGCTTGATGGGGGGACGGGAGCTTTTCATGATTCTAAAATATCCAGTGCTTCTGAATATTTTAACTAAGAGTAGGAAGAATAGGAGGCACTGGACAGAAGAAATCAGATTCTGAGTAAAATGAGTATATTCTGATTATTATGTACACATTGCTACACAGTCTATATACCCAAAACAAGCAAAAAAAAAAAAAAATAGCCAGCGGACATATTTCAGAGACACACAAACATAGGAATGGCTCTGTTCAGTGTGTCAAATCGAAAATTTTCCTATACAAGTTTTGAGCATTGCAGATAAAGCCCTGTGAGGATACCAATTTCAAATTCACAGCTCCACATTCACTTTTAACCCATGTTCAGAGAAGCACGTCAGGAAACAGGGAGTGAGGCAGCACTGAGGCATGCGTGGAAAAAAGCCTTGAAATCAGCAGGCCTTGGAGCAGAAATGGTCTGGCAGATCTGCTGGAATCCAGAGACAATTCTTTGTCTCACTACAGCTGCCTCTGAGCATGCATGATAGAGACTAGACCTAATCAACACACTTGTACACGGAGACCTGGACACACACCTGTTATTTAAGCCTACAGTGAAAATATGCAAGGCTCTTTCATTACGTTGTTCTACATCAGTAGACTGTCACTGGGATTTATTAGGTAAAAACTAAGGGGCCAAATGAAGCAATGAGGCGAGAGAGACACAAAGAGAGAATGCACGCAAAATTCATGCTTCAGCTCACACAAATGTTTCATACTTGAAACACATGGATAAATCGGCTTGCATAAGTGGCTCCTCTTAACAAACAGTCCCAACAAACGAGCCCATGTGTACGCCCTTTCCTCCAATACACATACATACACCAATCCATAGTTCACTTAACAATGACTTGGCACTGTGCTCACTGAACTACAAAATCGTATGCTTGCCTTGGTGGCGCGTATGTGCGTGTGGGTTAAGTACTGGCCCAGCTGGGTTTCAGCGGAGTGCAGCATAACACTCCTCTGTTGTTCTTCCTGACCCCCAAGACAAGCCTTGGCCAGGCACGCACAACACCACTCGCAACCCTAAACTCCTCCTGACTGAGCTAGCCCTCCACACACACACACACACAAAAACACACATGGTTTGCGCCAAAGTGCTTCCTCCCTCCCTGGAGTCTGAACATGGATCAAGAGAACAATAGATTCCACTAGCCCGCCCTCAGCTCCCTCCCTTTCTCAAGAGTGATATTTCCTTAGGTTGTGTAATTACACCCCTGAGCATTACAATCTGTGTAACTCGGACTGAGTGAAGAGTTGTTGGCCCAAAGACTGCGATAGTGACCGGTTGCCACTACACCCCTTTGGCTCGCATAGCAAGCAGAGCAGACCGGAGTTAAGTATCACCAAAAGTGCAAGAATCTCATTATTCTGTGGCCGGTGCCTAGCCCTTCAAAGTCATTATAAGAATATAAGGATAAAAGGGTCTGTCACACTGATGCCCTTCATGCAGGGCAGATTTTATTAAACAATACAAACTGTCACCAGCCTGCTGCTCTCTGCCCGTCTCTCTCTTTAAAAATGCCACCAAAAAAGTTCTTTTCAACCATTTACTTCAGTTTTTCTGACAGAAACAGCTCTTGAGACAAATTCTCTTGTGAGTCATTTCAAAGTATAGCCACATCAAACAAACAGGTTCATTGCACCAGTGGGATTTTGTATAACTTAGATGGTTTTCAAACAGAATCCGGTCCTATTACTGCCACTGCGCAGTGATGTTTGAGAATACTGCCCCTGTTTTTGGACCACACTGGCAGCGAGTCTAGCCCAATGCACAGCATGTGACTGGCAGACCGGCTCAAGGCACCCCGACTTAAACCATCACATGACTAACTCATGCTCAACCGGTTGGAGGTAATCTCTCATGATTGGCAGACACATTAAATATGAGATGTGCTTTACAATCACATGCTTCTCTCATGCTGTGCTGGTCTATTCTAATCCCAAATTACTGATATTCATATCAAATGCGAGCCTGGCTGTCCAGCAGGCAAAGCCCGGACTCCGGGGCAAACTCTAAGACCTCAAAAAAATTTCCCCAAAGAAGCATTGTGTGAAATGCTGAGCAAGAGCACGGTGCAGAGAATAAACTGCTTTATAGAACATAGCAGGTGTCGTCTTCCTGTTTCTGCCTTAAGAGTTGGTTGGAATGTTTGAGATGTTGAAATAACACTGTAGCTGTGAGCCGTCACCAATAAGCAAACACTTGAGCTTGGTTTCAGTTTAGATTTGTACTGAGATATTTACACAGACCATGCTTTCACACTCCAAAGAATGAGTGCGAGGATGTCCAAGTAGTCCAAAGGTAAATATGTATTCACCACTTGAGCGCCTCAGGCAGCTACTTCTTTTAAAAGCAACTTAATTTCATATCTTTTGCAAGTGATGCTCAATAAAAATACATCAGGGGATGAATGGCACCGAGAAACAATGTCAGGAGAGTGTAATGTAATCTTTAAAGGACCGGTTGGATTTATGTCAACATCTGGACTTTGATAAGTGACAGAAACGCAAACATGGGAACGCACCCACCCGCCTATACACAGAAACATGCAGTAAGGCATAATATAGAGACACATACACACAATAAACACATCATTTTAAGTAAAAGCTATCAAAAGGTACCATGCTGCAGGAAACTAAATTTTCAATTAGACTTTAATATGGAGCCAGTAAACAAGACTGTATTACTAACAACCTGTTTATCTGTGCGTGCGAGCTATACACCCATACAGCATGCTGAAGTTCAGAGTCCACTAACTACTGCTCTCCAAGTTTAATGGCCCAACAAGAGATGGACACTCCTGAGTATCTGGAGTGGCGCTAATCAACACATGATGGTTGTGACATTTTTGACTAGCCATTATCTGCAATTTGCTGCTTATGGCTTAATATAAACCTCCCCACGACTACCAGACAGCACGGCTGATCTCCTTCCAGATGGAGCGTAGGACTTAGCTCTAGACCTCTTCCCCTCCTAATCCTTTTCTTTTTCTTTGCTGTGGTCCTTCCTCCTGATCTCTCATTCTTAACCTCCTCACTGTTTTCCTCCTTTCTTCCTCCCCATTATTCTTCTTCTGTTCTGAAGTGAAACAGCCTGTAGCCTGCGACAGAAAATGTCAAATGCCTTTTCCTCCTCATTACAGAGTTTCCCGAGGCACCCCTTTCCACCAGAAAGCATTCATTTCTCATGCACTTCCACGGTCTTCACCCATGTTCCCACCTACCAAACACAAAGGCAAACATTACTGTCTTAGAGCAGAGTTAATTTCATTCTCCATCTTAGGTGCACTTTTTTCCCTAAATAAAATCATTGCCGTCGCAGCAGCTTTGTTCATGAGCGACTTGCCAGCATTGACGATACATCATAACTCAAGTAGAGCAACTAACAGCCCTATCACAAAGAAAATACATTATTAATGTATGATCAAATGGCTTTTGATTCCACAGGATTGGCAGGGAAGGCTCAAAATAGACTACATAAGGCACCTTGGAGC
This sequence comes from Pterophyllum scalare, assembly GCA_024447675.2. Lineage (NCBI taxonomy): Eukaryota > Metazoa > Chordata > Actinopteri > Cichliformes > Cichlidae > Pterophyllum > Pterophyllum scalare. Next base: position 18,906 of record JAMQGT020007826.1, read on the forward strand.
AGGATTAATAAAGAAATAGAGACCAAAAAAAGCAGAGCATACTGGATGTGAAGCAGATCAAAGAGATGCAGAAAGAAAACGCAAGCCTGACAACTTATCACAAACACACAACAGAGCTTTAGGCGTGCATGTTTGACAGATTATTATTTCATACTGCAGCAAGCATGTCTGTGCGCACAAGCATGCATACTACTGCAGAAAGGAAGTCAGACCTTTCTCCCAGAGAGACTGGAAGAGCCTCTTCCTCCCCTATTCTCAGACACATATTCACACATGGCCTACACCACCCATCTTTGTTCCCAGCTCCCACCAAAACCATTATCCAGGGTAGTGTTACATCACAATTACACGATGGCCCAAGTCTGAGAGGACTTGGTTCACCTGTCCTCAGATGAGGAGGGTTAAAGCGAATGTAAGCCTCTGTGTCATTCTAAACCCTTCATGGCAAGTCTCTCGCTTTAAATCTTTAAAGGGAGAAAGAAAATACTCTGCACCCCCGTTCCGAAGGCTCGGATCTTAGCGCATGTATTTGATACTAGTACGTAGTGAGGCAGCGTAACTCAAAACCTTCATCCTTGATAACGTCATCACCTGTGGTTGTGGTTGTGAAGGGCAGGAACAGGTAAAATTCGCGCGTCAGTTAAGAGTCAGAAATAGCAGTTTCAGGTTAAGATGATTATCTCCAGCTTCAGTCTGCTAGACCGGCAACGCGACTCTGAGCTATGACACATATCATCATTCTTCAATGTGGAAAAACAGGCGTCAGTATGAAATACAATACTGCTTAGAAACTCCCCCCGAAACCAACAAACAAGTGTGGCTAGTTTTACATTCATGGATAACTGGCGAGGCTCCCTCTACAGACAAAGCGAAAGCACTGATGGGTTTTACGTGAAACTGACATGGTAAACTGGAGCGCAGCAAACCTGCCACCTATCAGCCAAAGGATCTCGTGTACTGGTTCTAATGTTGAGTGTTGCCCCTTCCGAGACTGGGATAACCCTTTGGTTAATTTCACACCGAAAATCAAAATTGAGTCATGTGTGTGAACATCTTTTGATGATATTTATATCTACTCCATTTGGGGAACTGTTCCCCTTCACATCAGCGGACCCTCTCTCATTTGGAGGAAAGTACTATAACCCACACAGAAAGAGAGAATAAAGCCTGCTCTACTTTAGCCAGTCTCCCACATAAACCATCCATAGATGAGCAAGAGGAAAACAGAAGGACAGAGGAGATAAAAGGGAGGATGGGGGTGGAGGTGGTTTTGACAGAGGGCTGAGAGAAGGGAAGTGCGGGGCCACTTATGCGCCCTGCCACCCTGCATCACCAAGCAGCCAATGATGGATGAATAAAGCATATCCCCGTAATAGAACTGACTTGGGGACCGAGCAGGATCATTAGCTGAGTAACAGCAGGCTTTTGGGGAATCGTTAGAGTACATGTATGTGTCTAACTATTTTGTTCTGTGTGTTCATGGTGATTCACTCTCATTCAGTTTAATTTGTCAAGCTGCTCAGCAGCAAACCTACAGGGGATGAGTGCCAAATGTGTTTCTATTTCTAAGGTAGATAAAGGGCTGAGGATTAAAGCAGGTACAGCAGGTAAATAACAATCTGTAAAACCCGAAACTTCAGCTCGACTAACAGCATTTTTCATCCACAGTGATGTCGTTTAAAGACCATCATGCCATTTTCTCAGCCTCGTGAATCCCGATCATCAGTTCAAACTTGGGATTGTGCAGTTATTATTATATTTGCATATCGTAGCAGTGGCGCACGCTGTAGCACCGAGATAAAAAAAAAACAGACAATAAATCAGAGTAAATAAACAGATGGCTGGAACAAACAGAGCACTAAGAGAACAGAAGGGCTGAGATGGAAGAGAAAACATAGGTATCAAGGCCCTGCATAGATTGAAGCTCAGCTGTTCTAAATACACCATTTAAGGATAATACTGATGATTTTTCATGGTTTGAATCATTAACTTTAACTGGTTCTTGCATTTCTGTCAGGTATTCTGCAAAAGGTAGCCTTCTATTGTTTTTCAGTGTTTTCCAGTTTGTCTGTATTCCTTTTTTTTCCTGTGAAATTAACCTGCATGAGACACGAAGCTTACTTAAACTTACTAATGTAATAGTAATAAATTCATCGCCCTCATGAATGCTGATGAATTGGTATTCGCCATATGCAATAGAGCTGAGAGCAAAAAAGAAAAAAACATAATAATAATACAAGACAACAAACAAACATCTTCTGGGCGATTCGATGTAAATGTCAAGCAACCCACTTAATTTTCAACTTGAGTAAATGTAGCTGAAGCAGCACAGGTACTACAAACAAAAACAAACACAAAGCACAAGCTTCTCTCTTCCCTTTGAGTCTCCTTGTCCCTTCGTTTAAAAGCTACTCTCAGTTCAGTTCAGACATTTAGATTGGAGTCATTTAAGCTGTGGAAAATTAGTAAAAAATATTAAATTTCATAACTAAGCAGCGGTTGACCACATCAGAAAAGTATGTGTTGTTTTTGCCACTACATGTTTAATATCACTTTTAGGGTCCTTTTTGGATCCTTTCATGAAATGTCGTGTCCACAACATTTTTATACTTTAGAATAAAATGATTCTTCCCTGACTTTTTCTGAGGAGGTGCGAAAAGATGGAAATGAAAAATGCATTTTCTGCCCAGAGGTTGGCTAAGAAAACCCCCAAAAACTAATATAGTTCAGATGTTTGGAGACTCCAACACTGGACAAGCGGGATAATTATGTGTTCCCCCATGGGATTGATGCTGGTCCTGATACTCTAAAGTAAACACACATAACAGAGAATATCTGAAGTAATAATAATAATAATAATAATAATAATACAATATTTGGGTAATTTAATTAGTTTCAAAATCCTATGTTCCCTCAATAGTGCAAGTAATTTTAGATATTTGATTTTCATTGCCAGTTTTCCTTGAAGTGTGAAGTGTGAAGTGTTAAGAGTCAAAAGTTTTATTTTTCTTGTTGGTGTTATTAATATTTCTGAACTTTTTAGGTCTTTTTCCACACAAGCAGTGTGCTATAGCTTTATTGTAGTTATGCTAAATTTGTTGTTCCATTGTGTTCCAGGTGTTTTGACATTGTCACATCCTCAATGTTAAGTAATCACTTATTGTAATCCACTGAAAGGAATTTTAATACATTTTGAGTTTCACATACCTGGGCCTTTTAATTTTCTACCTCCAGGAAACAGACTTTGGCAAATAGCGTCACAGATTCATTTTTTGCCTGCTGATTGATTGACTGATTAAACTTTGCGTTTTTCTGATGCCACATCCACAACACTACTAACGAAGGGATGAAGGGTTTCAGGGCCAGAGGAAAATTCTGATTCAGTGACTGTGGCCTAAAGTAACCTATGGTCTACTTCATAGGGCTTACCCAATGTACACATATTTTCCTATTGCAAAAGGATGATTCAAAATAATGGTCCAGTTGTCACATCCGCAGCCATGGAATTGCCCTTCTGTCAGAAATGTGGCTTTGCTCTTTAGACAACACGGTGTAGCTTACCAAGACTCTTTTCTTGGCAGCTGACTCAATTGTTGAAGAGTCCTTGAAACACCAACAAGGAGCTTTTGAAAGCAATTCTGCTTTTAACTGCAATGTCATCATCATAAATACATAGCTTTAAATACATAAAACATATATACAGTACTGGAAAAAAAGTGATTGCCTGGAGCACAGAAAAACCGCCCAACGTGATTAATACGCTTTGACATCATTAGCAAATATGGGAAAACAACTGCAGTCTTTAACACTCGTGTGTTGGGAGTTTAAACGTGGTGGTAAACCACTGAATGACCATCTACCATAAGCAGCCAAATGACAGCATGAATGACGTAAACTTACTGTAGGTCTGTGCGGTCTCTTGGTCACGGAGGAATCTTTCACAACTACGAGCTGCCTCGTTCAGTGCATGTGTGACTCACAACAAGGCTAAGTAAGTCATCAACTGCTGCGCTAAAAAGCCACAGCAGTATTAAAGTCACATCAACCCTGTGTGAAAGACCTCAACTGTCTGAGCCCTAATCATTTCAGCAGCCATTGAGGTAACATGCTGCCATATATCTTTGAGTGCTTCCTTTTGTTTGGTTTTCATATGCTGACATCTGTATTATGCAAGTTTTGTTACTGGTGCTGTTACTGAATGCATTTTTGTTGGTGCTAAAGTCTTGAGCCACCCCTCATTTCTTTAGATTTTGCTTCCGGTCACTGTCGTACCTCTAACCTCTTGTAAGAAGTACAGCAGCGAATTTCTACAGCCATCTGTAAAACTCAGTGGAGGCTCTGTCATGGTTTGGGGCTACATTTCAAACCTTGGTGTTGGAGATCTTGTCAAAATAAAAGGAATTATGAACACAGAACTCTGCCAGACTTTGATCCTCTATGCATTACCATCTGGAAAGCATCTGAATGAAAACAACTTCATTTTTCAGCATGACAGTGATCCCAAACACACTGCCAGTGAGTAAAAAATGTACCTGGATAAAAAAAAAACACACAGTGGAACACTATCAGTCACAGACTGGCCTTCCCAGAGCCTGGACCTCAACATTACTGAAACAGTGTGGGATCATGTGGGATCAACAGAACAAAACCCAGCCACCGTCCAAGGAAGAGCTTTGAAGAAACCTGGAGAACTATTCCTGAACACTATCTAAAGAAATTACAAGAAAGCTGCCTAAGAGTTCAGGCTATGTTAAAGAATAAACGTGGTCATGGCAAATATTGACATTCAAGCTTGTTAGAATTGAGCAAACTCGGTTTTTGCCTTACAAATTGTATTTTGCACACGTTCATAAATTGCTGCACCCATTTCCCATTTTCCCAGTATAATGTAAAGAAATGACTGGTGACTCAAGACTTTTGCATGGAACTGTATGTTGAGCATGCCTTGCTTTGAAACAGGGGTCCTCAGCCTGGCGACTGGACGACCGCTAGCTGGGTGGTCCCCCTGGGTATCAAACGACAGCTTGCTAGTGCCAGTAGCCACGCCCGCTTGCTATTTGTGGTGATAGTGATCAGCTCCGATGGTGAGCAGGTGAAATTAACAGCCCGGCACAGCGCCGTGCGATCAACTGCAGACTAGAACCATGGTAGTGAATTAGTGACCAGATATAAAAAAGGCAAGCGATATGCTGTGCTAAGCTAATGAAGAATTAGTGAATCACACAAAGTCATTTCAATTATGACTCTTCTATAGCAAAACTAAAACTCAAAGCATTACCAAGAGAGTCAGGGTTTTTGTCACCGTACTATATCACCCTTTGTTCTGAAATTAAATCAGAAACTAAAAAGGGGAGTTTTGTTTTTTTAAAAACCATGTTTTACTCTCAGCGAGGTAACACCTTTATTTCACAGACAAAGAATATTTGCAAATCAAGCTCAAAGACTTTGCATTAGCATAAATCACACATCTCATGCGACACAGCACATTGTGATCACAGAACTGAGAACAAGACAATTGTTACACTTCAAGACAAGAGGAACTATTGCTCCACACTTCACAGGGCTGGAGCTGGTTCATGCTACTCTGCTGTGGGGATCATGGAGGTCAATGGACGGATGGGTGGCTGTCAAGAAGAAGAATCTGAACTTTATCATTTGTCCATCTGTGTGTGTGTGTGTGTACTGGTAGTATGTGTATGTGTAGAGCATCCGTGCCTTTGTGTCCATGCGTGTTTACTTCTTCACCTGGCTGTACAGCCTGTCAACAGAAGTGTTGAATCAGTGTGAGCTATGCTTCTCTGCCAGATCCTAAGGAGCCCCCTGACACATGGGCTTTCAGGCAGTCTGGGCACAGAGACAGCAGCGATGCCACTACATAACAGCCCTGCTAAGCCCTGGACCAGTCCAGAGGAAGTCTGATATCATGAAAGCCAGAAAAGAGTGACCACTGGCCCTCCCCAGACTAGCTTACAGCAACTCCTTTTTCCAAAGCCAAATTTTGGACTCTTTAAGAACAAGTTCTTTGCTTGTGTTTTCACTTTTGCCTTAGCCAAGAAGCCATTTTGCTCACTTAGCAACTCTCCGAGAGCATCCGTTCTATTATTAGCCTGTGGTATACAGACACTTAAGAGACCAAAATGCCTGCTTACATTAGGTCATCCATTGCAGAACTCTTTTTTTTAATACATGAGAATACAAGTTGTGAATCCACATTATAGAGACACCCGTTGGGTCACATTCCTCTTTAGTGACTGAACTCTTCAGAGACAACAATGCATCCAATGAGTACATCCAGTTGAGTGTGATTTCTGAGAAGTTTCCATGCAATAACTTGACTCAGATCACAATGAGTCATGACACCCCGTGGCTCCAACGCCTTGAAACCACTTAGTTTATGGGACAAACACCAGAAATATGACTGGCATACAAATTATGAGCCTCGACTGATCTTTGATGCTGATACTTCAGTACTGAAAGGAGATTAGGTCCTCTTCTGTGTCACTCGAATTGTTTAAATGTGGGCCATCGAAACAGTGACGCAACATAAAGCGTTCTCTCAGTCAAAAGGACAGAGATCTAAATAAAAGAAGCAACTCTCTTCTTGAAGTAAAAAATTTTGGTCTGAAAGCAGGGAGAGGCGGCACTGAAACTATGCAAAATATCTGCCAGAACAAGCACCTGTTGGTAACAATACACTGGTGGCACCCACAGCGTCTCGCTGTGTTCAACAAAGTCAGAATGTCTGCATGCCACACACGATCACCACTTACAGAGAATCACTCAAGTCCTCCAGCAGGACAGAAATTGATAAAAAATGATGCAAATTGTCAAAGAAAGGCAACAGATATCAAGGAATGCTTCAATTACTTTTTATTCATTATGGAATAAAAGTGATAATCATCTGCAGTGAGTGGCATTTGTTTTGATACATGTTCTGCTGGAGTAAAATATTTTCCTGTGACTGGATGGGATGACTGAACAAACAGTGCTGACGGAGCCGCTGCTTAAACTTACCCTGCAAAACTGACAGCTAACAGAGCCAAAACCAATGACTGAAATCTCAACAAATGTCATATGCCAGAAAACACTGTGAAAACTAAATACTACCAAAGGTGATCACAAGGACAGGAAATACAAATACCCAGAGCTTATTTGGCCAGTGGCAAATTAAAGTCGCAACCACAAGTTGATGTCAAAGGGTGAAGAGAAATATACAAGCACTGTTGCCCCAAAGTGAGGATGTGCCGATTTACAACCCACAGCAGAGCTATCTGCTTAAACTGGAAAAACAGGATTTTTTTCTTTTTATAATCTCTCATCAAGGGCTTGAGCAACACAACAAAAAGCTGCTGAAAGTCTAAAGGCTTGAACCTTGAATGACTAACTATCACTACAATGCCAGGATTGCACAGAGATGCATCCTTCTGCTTACTTTAAACAATGAGTTATGTGCATGTGGTACCTTGAGTCTATTTGTCTGAAGAACGGTGACAGGCAAGCAGCTGCCAAAGAGTGGGGGTGGGGGATTTGGCAATGTGCTTGTATTTCACCCTCAAAAAAAAAAAAAAAAAGCTAAAATACATAAAACTGAAAACCAAACACACAAATCAGAATGAAGGTCCTCTTCTTATTGAGAGATTCTGTAATTTGTGATCTGGGATTTGCTTATTAGAAGAAAAGAAAATGCCTTCACGAGCAGAACAGTGAAAAGCCAGCCTGTCGAAGCAGATGTAATCACCATTCGCTGTTAGCTCACAAGTACTCTGTGCAAAGGCAAAGCATCATGAATAATGCTGCAAGTTCAAAACACTGAGCACACCGTCTTCTTGGCGTCCTCAACCTTTCATAAAGATCAGAGCCTTGGGCACATGCACTGGCCACGGACGCGCTAGCTGGCTTAACAGGGAAGAGATTGGCCCCGATCAATAACCTGTTAGAGCAGCTAAGACGCAATGCAAGCTAAATTGGCTGGCCTGAGATCCCAACACCTATGAATTCTAATGAGGAGAGTCTAGGAGCCTCATCTCCACAGAGCACGACATCACCGTGGACAGTGAAAGGATCATATATGATGCATTGTCCTACTACTGTATAATGATTGTAGCGTATGCATGTCTGTTCCCTAACTCCTCCTAGACGTGTTAATCAATCTGGACGAAACTTACTATTTAAACTGTCTATTGTATATGTTTGGTAGCTGATCTCAAAACAAACAGCAACTTTATGTTGTTGTTTGTAAATAAATTTTTCTAAATAATTTTCTGGGGTCACCAGAATGCATTATCATACATATCTGCAAGTGTTCATCAAACAGTGATGCTAATAGTGCCTGTGATTGATTATTTTGTCTTATATAATGAATATGCAGCTTGCAAAGTATGTATTTATTATTCATTTGTTTGCTGTTTATGAAGGGTAGTTTTTCTTTCCAGCCGACTGGGTTAATCAAGATTAAAAAGAATAACATGGTAAATTAACATACACGTCTGTGTTTTAATACATGAGCAGTCAACAAGTGCCACAGGCCTGGCAGGGTGGGTTTTTGCTAGTTGGCATGAAAAAGAAGAAAGCAGCCACCCCGCATGTCCCACTCCAGCGTAAAAACATATTCAGAAATCTTCATTTTTCTAGTAACTGTTAGAGGCAGCACCCATTTCGACTCTCTCTTTTCTGTGAGCCACTGCGGTTCTTAGGGCCAAAAGTTATTATTTTGCCTTACCAAATGCCAGCCAGCTATTATATCACTCCAGAGTTCCTTTCACTGGTGTGAATGCATACAGGGGAAAAAAAAAAAAGACTTTTAGAAGTGTTTCTTCTGAAAGCAGCTAAAAACTAAACTCCTCAAAGAGCCAACAGTCTTAAGATGATTTCATCCAGTTAGCCAAACTGCTAATGCAAGCTTAATTTATCCATTAATAACTCATCTAGCTTATCCTGGTTCTAAGAGAAACACGCGGTAGCTGGATTTTCATTTTATTCTTCAAAAGGACAGGAAAAAAAAAAAAGTAGTGAGGAAGCCTCATGATAAGACATGAAACACTGACTCTCACCACCATTCTCATGCGGGGGTTTGGCAAAAACATCAGGCGCATGGCAGTGCCGAGGGCAGCTGGCCCTGACTAAGTGGTTCGCGTGAAGGTGTGTGAGAAGGGCGGTGGGCTTTATATCCGTTTGATATGAGATGTTGTCATAGGCACAAGCAGGATGGGCTGAAATTGATTCTTTGAGGTGGAGTACCACGACTAAACAGCTGAGTGGGCTGTACCTGCAGAATGAGTATTGACAAAGGCCCATCAGCGTGGGCACATAGCCCAGGTCTAAAGTACCATAGCCAACCAGCTCTGAGAGTGAGTCTTTTCAACTGATTTATTATCCAAAGTGTAAAGAAAGATCCCAACTGGAGGAACAGAAGTATGCAGCAGTTCATACTACACAGACAGGCAATTTGTCTTATTCTTATCATTACCCTGCAAAATAAACTCCTGAGATCTATGGAAGAATAAATTCAGGAAAGTCTAAATATCACTGCTGCTATGCTTTCCTTCAGTGTCACAGACGAGAGGTATGCCAATGAATAGGAGCAAAATTATATGGAAGACACTCTGGCAGCAGGCTTTCTCTGTGATTGCATTTGGTTTGAAAAGGCAACCAAAGGTGGATACCAATTCAAAAGGTGACTTAATTTTTCATTACAATGCATGCTTGCACACATATATGCATTCAGCACACATAAGCTGGTTACTTGCGGACATAATTGGAAATACTGACCGTGCAGTGTATTTCAAATAGTAGGAGCTGCCTTGATGAACAGCGAGCAGAATCATTTCAGACAGTCAAAACAGGGAATCAATACCATTATTGTGATTAATGCTAACATAATCATTTTCAGCCCTGAGATTATTATTGCTCTTTCTCATCTTATTCGACCTGTTCCTTCCTGTCAAATCCTGTATTTCTTCTCCTGCTATTCTCGCTCAGTCTTACTTTCATACTCCCTCCTATTGTCTGCGTGCTTCCATCTTTGACCCCATTTTCTTTTCTCAACACCTGTTCATCATTTTTTTTCCTCCCCTGTTTAAATCCAATAGCGCCTTCAAAAGAAAATCCTTCTCAGGGAAATTTCCAGTGAGCGATATGCCAGCTGCCTCTTCTCTCTGCTCGCATTATTGCCTCTGCTGTAACACCGCAGGGATGTTTCACACGGACGCAGCCCGAAACAAAGTCCCCAAATAGGCTCTCCACAAACAGCAGTGATTGTGCATCTGGAGGAAACTTGGTTCAATCAACTATCAAATAATTTACCTCTCTATATGCCTCAATCCCCATCTGCACCTGTGTATTGATTCATAACGGCCCGTTTCCTCCGCTGCATATCTATTTCTGCTTTTAAACAACGTCCTCTGTTGCAGCGCACAGCTGCATAAAAGGGACCGTTTCTTAAGTTAATTGGTCTGTGGCCAATCTGTCCTTGAACATATGAGAGTCAGACAGCACCACCTTTCTGCTAAAAGCGCATCGTCTTCATAACCACTCAGCGTTAGCGGCTCACTCCAGCTCTGCTACCTCCTGCTGCTATTTTCTGATACAGGAGCCACAAACACTTCTTAGCATAAAGTTTGGTAGCAGTACTCAGTGCAGCACAACAATGAGATTGTTTCTTTCCTGTCACCCATTAACACTCAGGTGTTACCAAACAAACTTGCTCACCTCACATAAATAAAAAAAAAACAAAAAAACAAAAAAACACCTGGTTTCCAAAACCTGACCTTATCTAATAGGAAAATGGGTTAAAAAGGTAGGAATGGCTCACTGTTGCAGAGAGAGACCAAGGACGAGTCAAGCTGAGTAAAGGAGGCCACGACTCTCAACAGAAACAACGTGTTTGTCTGCGTATGTTTCCCTGAACTTTACAGCCCATTTCCACCAGCAGTAACCTGGAGACACTGCTGCTGACATCGCAGCACGTCCACTCAGTGAGTAGAAGGAGGCACACACTCACACACACTCATCTCCACTGCCTTTGAACATGCCTGCCAAGTCGTGGTGCCTGCCAGTGAAAGCTATGGCTCATATGAAGATGCTATCTTTGCTGCTGACCAGTTCATTACTGCAATGCGGCGCCATGAACAGGACTGGCAAAGCACAATGACGATGAATGCCAGTTAGCTGAACTTCGGGGGGGGGAGAGTTCTGACATTTGCTGAAGATTAGAAGACCTTAAAATGATGCTGAAATCAAAGAATGAAAATGAGTCCTACTGAGCAAACCTGCGCTGCCCCCGTTATGTCATTCCTTTCTGTCCTTATCATTGGATGGACTTGGACTGAAGATGAATGAGGAGAGAAATGAAAGATGATGTAGGCAAAAGTGTACTAAGCAGTGCAGGGCTGTGCTGGGCTTAGGAGGAGCTACTGAAGGAGAGGGCTTCACTAATAGGAGATGGAGGGAAGAAAACAAGGGGAAGACATGTTCTTTGGCGTTCACAGCAACTGCTGCCGTCTGGAGACTGGAGTAGGCCCATCTGATCACACCATTGTCCTGTGCCACCAATCGATGTCCAGGCAAAGGGTGGAGGAGCCGAAAGGGTTGGGAGCTGGGAGAGCAGCCAGAAAGAGGACGTGATGGGTGTATGTTACTCAGATGTCGAGCTGCACACACGTAAGCAAACATGGAAAAAAACTCAATACAGCAGAGTGACCACAGTCAATAAAGCTCCATTTTCACTTGTAATGCTGACTGTATTAAAGTGCACTCAAAGCGTAAAGGCAAATTCAGCGCATTTGAAAGTGTCTGGGGATGTTAAAGCTTTCACCTTCTCTCCGAGGTGTATTCTAAGACAAACCTGGGCTTCAGAGTAAACGCACAGGAAAACAAGAAAAAAAAAGAGGCAGTGACTGGAACCAAAGTTACATTTACCATGGGGAGAAGGAGCCACAGAACCAGTCACATGCTGACGGCTCCTCTCAGCTGGGTTAGAGCAGCTTAGTCGAAGCTCTGACTGAACCTGTGAGGGAATCACATTAACACAAACTGTGAGCCTAATGCTCTGCTGTACTCCTGGTGGCAAACGTGTGCGATGCGGAACTCGATGTTACGCCACCAGTGAGACAAAAAAGAAAAGAAAGTGAGAATGCTTACTTCAGACACAAAAGGTAGCAAATTACCAAGTGAGGTCAAGGTTAGTTAAAAAGAAAAGAAGAAGAAGAAGAAGAATATGAAACCTCCAATGCTTCAGCAATGGTCTCCTAAATCAGGAACATTTTAAACAGACAAGATCATCTTCTGGTTGGGGATTCAACAATCTCCAACGCCATTAAATAAATGGAAACAGCAGGAAATGCGCTAATAACAACTTTAACAGACAACACACCAAATATTATGAGACTCTCAGATTTGAGGATTTGGTTCTTGCCTTTGTGACACATGACAGTATACTGACTATTTTTCTGACATTTCGGACTCTTCCTCGGACCAAATAGCTGCTTTTCGAGACGTCACAGTTGGTTGTCAGAAATAATCACAGGTAGAAAAAAAAATAACTGCTTGATACATTCAAGAATTCAGTCGTGAAGATAAATGTGTCAGCGGCAGCCCCGAACATAAGATGTATTTAGTAAAGGTGCTGAATTCAACATTTGCTCAGCAACAGCCATGGTGTCGACTACACGCATGAAGGCACATTTTCAGGAAGTCGTCGAAGCAAGTTAAGAACGGGAAGTACAATATTTCATCCTATTAACTCACTCTTGGAAATCACTGAGCATCACAGGTTAGTGATTTATGACAGTGTAAGAAGAGCCGAGGGAAAAAGCCCAACAGGTGGAATAAAAATCCACCGCACTTATCTCCTACTTCAAGCTGACTGTTAAAGGATTCCTTAACGTGCTTTTGTCTTCAGGATTTTTTTGGCTCATTATTTAAAGTTTGGGGGGGGGGTGCTACATGCTTGAAAAACTCACATCCAAAACAACTAAAACCAACTACAAACTGCATTTCTTATAATTTAGTTTTCATATCGGAATAAAATCCCCAAATGAGATACCACAAGTACTTTAGATGGACAAGTGTTTAAATCACCCCTCCATTACTATTAACTGGAGTGTGTTTGTAGTGAATTACATATTTTGAATATGAATATTCACCGCCTTATTTTAAGGTGTCATTAGTTATATGAAGGTACATTTTATTGCCACAGTTATCATAAGACTTTTTGATAGTCCATTTGCTTATTTAGCAAGTCCATATTTCCCCACCTGTAAGGCAGAAATGTGTTAACTGAGAAAACAATTAACACTTTGAAATGTGGCAATCTGGACCCTGTCTTTAGACCACTTTCCTTAAACATGATTTCACAAGGGGCACAAGGGCCTTTTTTTTTTTTTACAGTTTATAACAGACCTGATTTATAAATCAAGGGTGCTTCAGGACCTGAGAGGTAAACGGTCCATCCATTAAGCTCCATGAGGCAAAAACAAGCAGATCTATGTCTGTTTGCAGCATCAATCAATGGCCTGCCCGCTCACGAGTCTCTGAGCTGCGACGGGTAACGGCCATCGCTACGTTTCTGCTCTCACTCGTCCCTTCAAGGTTACCAATCGCCTGGCACGGCTCTCGGGATGGGAGCTGCATATCGAGTGCATCGGCTGGGCAGGAATCAGAGAACCACTGCACAGCTTCTCAGCTGTGATGAAGGGTCAGATTCATGTTTGATTTTGCAGCTGTCTAACGGTCATGGCAGACAGGCAAAATGAGTATGATTCAGTGGAAAGGCAATGAATGGTTGCTAAATTAACTTAGAGAGTGAAGCGGGTAGTAGGAAAAGGAGTGCATGGGTGCAAGAAGATTAGGAAGAAAAGTAAAGAAGCAAAAGTGTGAATGAAAGCAAAATATTAGGTAGGGTAAAATATTAGAGATGATGGGAAATAGCAAACTGTAATGATAACCCATAATCACCTTGGGGTGAAGATGAGATAAAGACAAACTAGGTAGCAAGAAAAAAAATGGAAAATTGCCTTCAGGTAGACACCAGGAAAAAACAAACATCTTTTTTTTAAACTTCTTCTGCTGTGTGCTGAGCAAAAGGTGCACATGTAACAATGTACTGTAACCCAAAAACTCCACAACTCTGTACTTGCACATCCCCTCTCCTGACTTTGCAATCTCACAAGAATACAAGTTTACAAGAGCACCAGTCGGCTGACACATGATCTGGTCATCAGCCGCCAGTCATCCTGGCAGGTAGCAGCCATCGATGATGGATGATGCATGAATTAATCATGAACGAGAGGACAGAGATCTAAACGCACGGTGAGATCCCATAAGGGAGCAGTGGAAGCAGTGGTAAGCAGCCTAGACGTGAAGAAGTGTAGCTTGATTATTTCTTAAGATGCATTACGTAACACAAGGTCAATAAAAAAAATGCTTGCAACAAACAGTGTTAGTGTTGAGAACTGACATTAAAAAAAAAAAGAAAAAACAAGATCCCAGTCCATACATGGATATTAGAATTGATACTTCTGACCGCATATAAAAACTAATCAATAACATCACATTGCATTTTATATATCCCCTTTGCCAAATGTAGAGCTAAATGACCCATCTCCTTATAGAAACCCACTATGAAGCAAATATATTCAACTGTGAAGGTGTCAGACCACGTTGCCAAGCTGGTGCAGCATTCTGGCAATTTAAGTAGGTATGTGTGTCTAACTGATTCAGTTAGACTTGTGCTCACCTTTAGAATGCAAGCAGACTGACACTGTCTATGCTGGCAAGGTAACCATTGACAAATCCCTTCTAAGTGCCACCATTACACTTCCATTCATACACACCTTCAGCAAGCTAGTTTTTGTCTGGTATGCCTCCACATTTATAACACTGTGGCAGTGATTATGCATGTACGTGCAGGACAGAAAGAAACTATAAACTACTGCTAGTCAGCACAATAATAACAAAGATAAAGCCAATCAATGAGGTTTGAGCAGAGCGAATGGGCAGACAGTAGCAGTCGCTTTGACTAACAGTGCATCTGCACCTTTATGCATAGAACTATACCAGTGCCTTACTGTGGCACACACAAGCCCAGAATAGAACATGTGACACTTGTGCAGCGACGCAAGGAAGATTATATAGAGAGTTCATGCAGAGGCCTGTAACCTTAATGACAGTTCATGTCTTATGTTCGAGCCACCCAGATGTGGACGAGATGAGCAAGCCTGCTGAAGCACAGCATGCCCTTTACAAATGTTGTTTGGCAAAGAGGTTGTAGAAATCTGCGTCACTTCAGGAATGAATGAATATGAGGTATGCTGATTGACAATTTAGATATGCTTAAGCCAACTGAAAACACAAGGCTGACCTCTATATCTGCTTCCAAATATAAACCACACACACACACACACACAGATTCGAGCTTCCTCCTGGTAGGCTCTCTCTCGGTCACACCTGTGCACACCTGCTCTATCTTCAGGTTATTCAACTCAAACTATCCCCAAAAAAATTTCACACACGTGTCAGGTTTATGCGCCTGTGCAAACACGTCTCCTTCGAGTAAGGGGGTCATAATTATTTTAAATATGAATGGGCACACACCTGGTTTCACAGTCTTCAGGCGGACTGGCTCCCGAAAGTGGCGGATGACAGCCAGCGTGTCTCGGTTTGTGAGTCCGCTCACCGGAGTGCCATTCACCTCCAGCAGAACGTCCCCGATGCTGGGAAGCCTCCCGGCATGACACACCATCGCCTCCGAAACTATGTGTCCAAGGTAGGGGAACTCTCCCAGCTCAGCGCCTCCTCGCACCTCAGCTACAGTGACCAGCTCCCCGGATCCTCCCCACGAGACGGTGCACTCCTGCACTTTAGTTGACCAGTGCTTCTTCTTTTTCAGTGTCTTGGACATTGTTGATAGCTCTTGTAAACCTATAGGGAAGTCCAAGAACGATTGTCCTTCAAAGCAACAACCGTTTCAGATCCTAAGACGCAATGACGCACGGAAAAATCATTGCCGGTTAGAGAAGTTGAGGCTGCTGCCTTCCGTTGTATTCCATCCCAAGGAAAACAACAGTTTTTTTGTTTGTTTGTTTTTTACAGCTCAGCTCCTCCTGGGAATGATCGATCCTTCCATTGAATTATTCGAGCATCACCTGTCCGCGATTGGAACGTGAGACCAGCTGCGTCAGTGTCGCATTGAAGCGGAAAGTGCTGATTCTGATGCTGGGGCGTCTCGATCCCACACCCCTGTTCACAGCAACAATGTGTAGTCAATCAACAACAGTGGCGTCCCCCGTACTGTTGCACCCCGATATTTGCTACAGGGCAGGACCGAACCTGCGCGTCCCGCAGTTTGCGCGCACCACAGCCTGTCAGAAAACCGTGGAAAAAATAGCATATATCCCACACGGGACTTCAGGGAACGCAGACATATTTTATAACACTAAAGAAAATAGTTTATAAGATACAGGAAAGCCAAAAAAAATTTGGTTTATACACGGTTCACCAGCTGCTGCGAAACTCCCCTGTCACTGATAGTTCTTCATCCGAACCGACTGAGCGAACTTCAACCTGCGCACCTGTCCTCCCCGCCAGCACTCCTCCATGGTGACATCAGCAAGGCAGTCCTTAGAAACGGGAAAACATACCTGGTCCTCCTCTGAACTGAGCGGTTATCGGTTATCTGATCCTTTCAAAACACCGAAAGTCTGCTCATTGTTGCTCGTTGCGCGCTCGTCCGTTTTTTTCCAGAAGCACTGTGGATTTTATTTATTTATTATTCTGAAAACTATGCGGCAGCGTGCAACAGACGTGATCCGATTAGGTTTCGCTCCATAACTTTTTTTTTTTTTTAATCTTTTTCCGTGTTGCTTTCGTGACGGCAGGCATTTCTGTCCAATCGGAACTGTGGGAGGCGTTCCTAAAGCGCGTATATTAGGCCAATGGTGAATGGCAAGAGGTGGGAGTTCTGTGAGTGGGACTCGTTGGATATAGTGTTCGCAGTGTGTTGCAAGGCGGTGTTCTCCCACTGGGGACGCGTGTTTTCACGTAGGACACGCTTGGTGAAAGCAAGAGATGGGCAACCTTTCTCTGTTTGTTCCCTCTGCGCTGATGTCTTTTTTTGTGTGTGTGTGTGTTCTTAATATAATGTGCAACAGCTTCTAAGCGATTCCCGAGCTTTACGTGGCCGTTTTAGGTCCATAAAATGCGTTTGGAGATATGGAACTGGGAAGGTTGTTTGTCGGTTAATTGTCAGAGGGCTTGATGATTTTTTGCGCAAGTCTGCCCTCTTGTGGTTGCCAGTAGTGAAAGGCTGGAACGTCATCCAAAGCAACAATCAGCAACAATCACTGCACAACTATTAGATATTAAGCTGCACTTACACATCAGATACGCGCAACTGTGTGTAAAGAGTAATTAAACACCAGGAGCAGCGTTTGCACATTTAAATACCGCTTTGTTTACGCTTACTTGTTTAATTTTACCTGTTTTTAAACCATTATTTTAATCTCCCCGGCCTGTTATCTATTTTCTCATGGTGAGCCAGGGATAAAAATCTTATGAGACACACGGACCTAAAGTCATTTTGTGTGTGCGTATTCATCACAGTTTAATGACTTACCTATGCGTGAACATGACTCCTGTTAATGTTATCATTTCTGGTTCTTTGCTAATAATTAACAGTCAGTCAACTTTCCAGCTCCACTCTCCGGTCAGCGCCCTCACAGGCACACAGACAAAGCCGAGCCTGTATTCTGAAAGCCGCTGATAACAGCTGTGTTATTATGATTTATTTTTTCACTTTCTCCACTGCTGTTAAGTTTTATATTATAGGGGCTGTAAATGTGTGTTCGCCCGTACAATAGAGCCTCTGGTGTCAGGTAGGAAAACCAATTTGTAACATTTAGATTATATGCCTTGCTCTCTTTTTTTTCCCTTCAATTTCAAATGACTTCAATGTTAATTAGTTTTTAGTAATTAGTAATTAGTTTCAACACGGGAATAAAATTCTCGGCTGGCAACCCTTCTTCCACATCTGAGAAATGCGAGCTGCTCCTAATGGATGTGGACGCAAAATGTAGCAGCAACACCTCTCTGTGTCCATCCTGTAAGTTTTAAACATGAAAGTGATCGCACTGCTTTTAGGCTGAAAGTTCATTTGCCTTGCACACATGACAGCTGACATGTTCTGAACCTACTTCGTTCGCCTGTTTTATAGATGAGCAGTCATCAGGTGCACTTGCCGTCATTATCATCCCCTCTCTGTTGGCTCTGAGCACAGTGTTGGCGGTGGCTCTGATTTTCTTTAGTCTCTATAAAAACAAAAAAAGACTCCAGAGAACTAAAGCTCATTTCAAAAATGGTAGGAGCTGCAATAACCACACGTGCAATTATTTAAACCCTGGAAAACCCTATAAAAATCTAATATTTTTCTATTTTACTGCCTCACAGTAATGCCAAGTCATTATTTACTTAATCTGCTTGCATCTGCTCTTGTTGTAACAGGCAAGCAGAGCGTTTCCCTGGCTGCAGCTTCTGTGCGTGCTCCAAAAGTCCAATCAGTTTTGGATCACTGGGAAATCCCTGAAGAGTGTGTTCTTGAGGGACTTGAGTTTTGGCAGACAGGTTGCTATGGCCCCATTTGTAAAGGTCTGCTAAAGAAGAAAGGCGGAGCCTCTTCTGCTGTGGTGGTTAAGTACCTCCGAGGTACAGCGTGAATCTGTCATTAGGCAGGGGTCATCACGGCAGATAAGGTTACTCACTTTCACTATGTCTTGTAATGATGTCATTCCATACAGATGCCCCTGACAAGCCTGAAACTAGAGAATTTGTTGAGTGGCTCCTCTTCTGTGCCACCGTGTGTAAACATGAAAATGTGGTGCAGATGTTGCACTGTCAGACCAAACGTCTGCCCATGTACCTGGTTTTAGATGCCTACACCCCAGGGAATCTCCTTCGCTTCCTGTGGACACTTAGAAATGTAAGTGATCCAAAACCTCTATCAATTCAAGGACAAATGCGACCTTCTGTAATTAAATGTAGTGCAGTGACAAGGACTTATTTTTAACTCTAGAAGGATTCAGGCAATGCAGATCCATTGCAGAACTTCTCTGAGAGGTCAGTGTTTCTGGTGGCAAAGCAAGTTGCAGCCGGCTTGGTGAGTCACTTTTTTTTTTTTTTTAGACCAGCTATTCCCAACAAACACTTGGAATAAAATGAGTTCATTTTAGATGTCATGCCCTACAGCAGATGACATTCTGCACTGCAGCAGATCATAATGCCTTTGCCATTTTCTTCCCCAAGATACCGGGGAAACTGTTGTTTATCTTGAATTTTGAATAACAGTTGCAACAAAAGATTGACGTGTTTAGCTGTAATTGGCTCCTCCCTCAGGATTACCTGATGTCAGAGCACAGGCTGGTGCATGGAGATGTTGCTGCCAGAAACATCTTAATTGGCCCAGGTCTCTCGGCTCGGGTATCTGGCCTGGGTGTGGCATTTGAAGGACGCAAAATGGATCCAGCAATTAGGCAGAGGGCAGCAAAGGTGCCTCTCAAATGGCAGGCTCCAGAGCGGATTATGATGCTGCTCAGTATCGACAGAAGCGACGTGTAAGGGCAGAGTTATGGCTAAGGAAACAAAACACAAAGACGTTTGTGGAATATATATATATATATATATATATATATATATATATATATATATATATATATATATATATATATATATATATATATATATATATATATATATATGTGTGTATATATATATATATATATATATATTGTTCACATTTTTTGTGTTAGCTGTTGTATGTCTGTAACATGCTCTAAAATAATTTTTATATGCCCCCCCACCCCCCATCCCAGATGGTCTTTTGGAATCCTACTATATGAACTCATCACCTTAGGTAAAGCACTATGTCATCTTATCTAAATCTCTAAAAAATATATACACCTGTTTAGCCACAGTTTTATTGCACCTTTCCACCTTATCTTAATCTAAATGTACTAATTTCTACAATTGAACCATCAGTGGCATTACATAGCCATTAAAGTTAGAGTTCTTCATTCAAAACTGCTTTTTTTTTTTTTTTTTCTTGTCTCAGGCTCTCCTCCATACTCTGAGCTGGAGCCTTTGTCGGTGCTTCCAAAGCTACAGGCGTCTTATCGAATGAAGAGACCAAAGAATTGTGGAGGACTTTTGTGAGTATAATTCACCTAAAAGCAAGAAACAGGAGACTTGTGAACTAATGTATGTTGCATATATGTACATGCAGTAAGTACAATGTAGTAGCATTCAAAGTGGATTCACTGAAAAAAGTCACCGCAATATGGAGGATTTAAAGGAGCAGTCTGATGTTTTGGGACTTAATAATAGGTCATGTCTTTGTGTGTGTTTAGGTATGACCTGATGAAGTACTGCTGGATGTGGAGTTTCAAAGAGCGGCCGGCGTTTTCAGCCATCATAAAGCTGTTGGCGTCATCACTGCACCTTGCTGCTACTAAACCTATTTGTGTTCCTGAGGCCATAGACATATTTGAGTATAAGAGAATGGCAGGACTGAGTGACTAGACCTGCACTCACCTGCCAATTTATTGAGTACACTTGTTCAACTGCTTGTGATCAAGACAACTTGCTGAAATTCAAACTTAGCATCAAAAGAAAGATGATTTGAGTGACTTTAAATTTGCCATGGTTGCCAGATGGGCTGTTTTTCAGAAACCGCTGATCTGCTGGGACTTTTCCACACAACCCTCTCTAGGGTTTACAGAAAAAAGAGAAAATAAAGAGAAAATATCCAGCGAGCGGCAGTTCTCTGAGTAAAAATGGCTTGTTGATGCCAGAGGAGTTTATGGGAACTCAACCAGTAACTCAACTTGGTACAGGCAAAGTATACTCTGAATGCACAACGATCCAAACCTTGAAGCAGATGAGCTACAGCCGTAGAAAACCACACCAGGTGCCACTTCTGTCTGCTAAGAACAGGAAACTGAGGCTGCAGTTTTCACGCAGGCTCTCCAAAATTGGACAACAGAAGATTGGAAAATGTTTGGTGGTCTGATGAGTCTGAATTTCAGATGGTAGGCTCAGATTTTGGCATAAAAAAAAAACATGAAAGCGTGGATCCATCCTGCCTCATGTCAACTGGTTAGGCTGCTGGTGGCGCAATGGTGTGGCGTCTATTTTCTTGGCACACTTCAGACCCCTTAGTACCAACTGAACATCCTTCAGACACCACAGCCTTCCTGAGTGCTGTTGCTGACAGTGTCCATTCCTTTACGACCACAAGTCTATCTTCTGAAGGCTGCTTCCACTAGGATAACGTGCCATTTTGCAAAGTTCAAATAATCTCAAAGTGGTTTGTTGAACATTACATACTGTACTCAAATGGCTCCTGTGACCTAAGAATCCAATAGAGCGCCTTTGGGATGTGGTAGAATGAGTGATTCACATCATGGATGTGCAGCTGACAAATCTGCAGCAAATGTGTGATGCTATCATGTCAATATGGAGCAAAAGCTCTCAATCCCACAGTGAATAAAGGCAGTTCTGAAGGCAAAAGCTGGTCCAACCTGGTAGCAACAAGGTGCATCTAATAACAAGTGTATAACAAATATGTCAGCAACACTTATTTGGTTTAACATCCAGATAAAGTCTAATTGGTTGTTAGATTGCAGCACAGTGCTCTACCATCATTTATCAATAACTGGTTATGGTTTCAGCTGGAACACTGATAGCAACATGTTGAAAGTGACTACAAAATTTACAGTTCAATAATAATGAGATGAATTAAAGACAATGGTTCCAAGTATTTTTATTAATACGTCTTTATTGTCACACTGTACAGACCAAAAAGCACAGATTTTAGTATTCACCGAGATCTTTTCCACTTTTCTATCACTGGGCAAAGTACAGTTTTTGTATCTATAATGCTCTCTGCATGCATACATTACTGTGACTTTACAGTTTAAAACCAAAGGCACCCACAAAAGCTGAATGCACCATCGAATGGGGCTTGGAGTGCATCTGTGTTTAGTTTGGGTTTGCACAGGGTACTGCAGATTTTCTTTGCAGCACTGGCTATCATAAACCATGTCAAGTACCACAGCGATTTTTAAAATTATAACCGAATCAGACTTGGTCTTGAATTATGAAATTGTGCTACACTTGATTAGCATTCCTTCAAATGGCTCTTCAAGGCATAATAATATGGATAAGTTGAACTTCTAAAACTATAGTTGTGGTCACTGAACCTAAACTGCGAGTGATGCCACACATCTGAGTACAAGCTCAAGAATGATGGTTTTTCAAAGGGTGGCCAGTGAATCAGAATTCATACAAGGTCAGTCATTAGCGCTGAAAATGGACACATTTACCTGCTACTCTGTGCTCACATCTTCACCAGGATTCTGAACAAATTGGTATAAAACTATATAATCTCCCCATACGTCACTCGCGATGCAGAGAGGCACTAGTACCCACTGTGAAACACAATGAGAGATGTCAAAAATGGGTCCTTGCTAAGTAAGACCGATCTACAAAAAAAAGAAAGAAAGAAAAGAAAAGTGATGTATCTCAGATATGGTACTGGCCAAGATAAAGAATACCAACGCAAGCATCATTTCCTCCATCAGCCTCTTTGGGTTTAAAGTCTGCTTGCTGTTTGATGCTTGTGATCAAACTCCGTACTGACTGCAACGCTGCCTTGCCTTCAAGTTGAGGCAGAACATGCAGCAATTTTACCCACCAGACGGCAGGAAAGGTTTTGCAGCCTCTTTAAGGGCAAATTCATAGGGTCATGCGTGGTCTGCAACTTCCACTCCTGCTGGATTTTGTCATTCACATTGATTTCTTAAGCCAGTGAAGGAGGTCTGAGGACACCTGCTGTGACATCACATCACCACTACAGTCCAGTGTGGATTTACTTACTATTTAAACTGTAATGCCTCTTAAAACAGAGGCGAATGCATACAATAACCCAATAAAAAAATCACACATAGATGAAATAAGGGAATCTAGCACATCATTTTTTTTGGACAGAGTCATAACTTAGTAGTAACTCATTTAAAATATACATTCAAACATCAAATCAAAAAATATGAAGGACACTACCGTCGTGTTAAATATTTTGCCTTAGTCATTGGATTGAAGACCTCCATGTAAAGCATAATGATCTCAACCCAAATACAAACGTTAACAAATGTCAGTTTACTCAAAATGGATCTCAGTGCTGAATGCATTCACATTTCTCTGTTACAAAATACAGATACAAAGAGGACGTGAAATTTTGAATCTCGATGAGAGATCATTTTTGAGATATCATTTTTGATTTATGGATTCAAGTCCACACCTACGTAATTTCACTATTCAAATAGCGATTTCTTGAGCTATGCATAAAACTGTGAAATAAATGTTACTAAGTTCTGTGTGGCAAACCAAAACAAGTTAGAAGTAAGAGAATATCAGAAATGTATGGATATTTTAAATAATATATAGAACCCTACTATAAAAGTGCCTGCTGCCACATGTTCCCAATACCGATGAAGGTTGGATTAATACTGAAGAAGGGAGATTTAATAGAAGACACAATGAAGGTTAATCCTTACCAGTACCATAAAATGTCTTCCTCATCCCTTACTCTAACTCTTGATGCCGGGTTCTCTCAGAGGTGTCACATCAAAACAAAGTTAAACAGAGTACACACACACACACACACGCACGCATATGATGCATGAGCTGGTTTAGCGTGAATGCTCCACGGCAGTAAGGAGCAGCAGCGATCTGTAAGCCTCAGTTCACCCGGATGGGCCGAGGTAAACCCATTTGGGAGTTTTTTTGTTGTTGACAGTTCCAGCATCCCTTTTATACTTTACTGCTCCAGAGGGATGTTGGGAATAAAATGTAGGAGACGGACCACAGCAGGTAGTACATGCACGCAGGGGGAAGGAAGAGCAGAACACCATGATGACTCCTGAAAATTACACACAAAAAAGAAACACAAAGTTAAAACAATAAATGTCAACCAGCTGGTGTTGCGCTCATCATGTGGGACTCAGCGATGTTTTTTCCCCAGCATATCTTGCTGATGTTGAGATCTGACGTTTTGAGAGGGGTCACCGTAAAGTGACAAACCAAAGCAGCTTCAGCGACTTTAAAATCCAAATTTTTTTGGCACGAAGTGATTTAAATTGACAAAAACAACTGAACTGGAGTTAAGGGATAAGTGGTATAATTTATTTTCTTGTGAGTAGACAAAACTGCCTTTAACCAATTAGTTTAGCATTCACAAACACATGCAGTTGGTGCCTCAAGCCTAATTGTAAAAAAGTAACAGTAACATTAGTCGTGACTTTAAACATTTATTTGTGCTGGCAGTTCTGGTTACGGTTTTCAAATTCCTAAAAATGACTTTACCTCCAGCGTAGACTACTTTCTTCCAGGCCTGCGACTCCAGCACTCTGTCATGGGGGTAGAAGTTCTGACTGATCATGAAGAGGATCATGGCAACCGCAATGACTCGCAGCAATGCCATGTTTCCCCCTGAAAGCAAAGAGGCACTGGCCAGGATGGCTGAGGAGTAAATACAGGGCAGGCCACGGTACATGAACGGGATCCCTATGGGAAAAATAAGTGAATAAAATAATTAAACTTTGTGGTAAATGGTAAAGTGATGATTGAAATTAAAGCCTAAAATGGAAGAGACCATATTAAATAACACTACTTCTTTTTAACTTACCACTGGAGAAGAAACAGAGGCGGACAAACACAGAGAGGACATAACACATGCACAGGATGTTGTCGAGCAGGTCAGATGTTCTCAGGAGCAATGACGTAGCAATCCCAAAGGTTGTGAAGTCTGCAAAATCATCTAGCTTTGCACCTGAACATGAAAGAGGAAGTTTTGACTTATTTATTGCTGATACCTGTGCTGGTATTATTTAGAAAGGCTGCTGTGACGCTGCTTCTATTAGCACAGTTTATTAATCAAGAAAGCCACATTAGATAAATCATGTCCCTTCAGCACTGGTCTCTGCCAGTGTCACTGTCATGTGACAGTTGTGTGGTGCGTGAACGTGCAAAAATTTCCAAGTGGAAATGCCGGTGTCAGCCCAACAGGCAGGCATTCTATAAACAACATTCTGCACTGCCTTATCTCTTTATCCCTCAGGAGCACGTAGCATGTTTTCAGCGGATGAGGATGAGGTGATTCAGGCCATGGCTCATAGGTGGAATTCCACTCTCCAGGGTCAACAATTTTTGCAATTTCAGATATGCAGAGAACCCAAAGCGACAGGATAAAATAGACAATTGGGCCGTGATCCCATGGAATTAGGCTGCTTAATCAGAAAGTTATTGTTCATTTGACAAAATACGTGGGGGGCACAACAGCGCCCACCTGCAAAGTCATGCAGAAAAGGCCTGTCGAGACACAAAGCCCCCTGAAATGTGCAGCCAACAATGTATTGTGATGCACCTGGAAACTATTTTGGACATCTCAGAAATTGGGAATTTGCACACTGGAAGCAATGTTAAAGCTATTTATACTTTCCCATTTGCTATGAATGGTATTGTGATCTTTTGTGAACAAGCCACAATGACACTTTTTTTTTTAATGTGTAAGAAGTTAACTTGATGCATCTCAAATAACACTGCATAAATTATGTACGACTCTTCTCTTGGAGATGTTGTAAGCAGCGCTTTCAATTGCAGAGGTTCCTTTTACTGGATCCCTTTGTGTGGCCAAATTAAAAAAAACGCCCAGACAAAAGCCTGCGCAAAGCGAGCCCTGCCAACACCACAGTGGAAGTTTATCTTTGGTAAGTGCTACTGACCAAAACACTCTACTTACCCAGTGCAGAGCAGGCATTGAGTCGCCTGGCAACCGCTCCATCTGCCAAATCCAGGAGATAGCCAATCAGAACAAGCCAACATGCAGCGTGATGGTGCCTGAACAAAACCAGTCAGTGTTAGTTTATCACAGGATGAAATCTCTGCAAGTTCAAAAGATTAGTAGCCAGTGCTGCTCAACTTCTGACAGAAACAAATATTGTTTTTGTTGTGTTTTCTATTTTATTCACGTGTTTGGTTTTTATTGTGTTGTGTTTAATTACTCAGCTTTGGTTTCTGGTGAACTTGTCACATCATTAATTTACGCATTCACTCACATAATGTTCCCCACTTACAAACTGTGTCCATCCAGCAGGTGAGCTTGACTAGAAAAATCCATTACTCATTTCTTTACTCACCCATTAAGGCTGCTGAGAATCGAGGCCATTCCCATGACCATGTTGGCAACTGACAGAGCATTAGCTGCATTTTTACGTGCAAACTCCTTGATCTGAAGTTCCGTAGCCCGATCGCTCAGAAAGAGTTTTTTGGTGCACTGAAAGAAACCTGATGATAGAAATCAGACGATAACAGCAGTTAGTATTTTTCTGTGTTAGGTCAATGATCTCTGCTGAGGTTTTAGAGAAAAAAAGCTAAAGTCCTACTATGACAGATGACCACGTCAGATGGCGTGTCGATGCAGGTGTCTGAATGGGACTAGTTTACTAATCATATTTAGGATTGAGATAAACTTCAGTTGCGGAAAGAGGAAAAAAAATAGTAAAAATTCTGAAAAGTAATCTTAAAGCTTTAGGTATACCATCCATTAGTGAATAAAGAATTCAAATACTTTATCGTGAGACTCATAATGCAGGATATTGCAACATATAGTGTGTGTTTTAATTGATTTAAAGGAAAACACTACTCCCTCCTCTTATGTAAAAGAAATGTCACTTACCAAGACGTATGATTATTGGCTGGAGACCAACCTTACGATACATTCATCCATTTTCAGATCACTACAATGCATTTGTTACTGTACATTCATTAAATCCGGCATGTGCAGCCTACAGCATGCAAGGAGTGCCTCATTATCTACTTATTACATTATCATTTATGAATCAAACATACATATTTAAATTACATGCAATAACCTTTAACAGCAAATATAATATTGGAAAAACAAAGACGTCAAAAGCATACAATATCTGAACAGGATGAATGTGAAGTGCTAAAACTCAAATGTGAAATCTTATCATGGATCAAGGACACACAAATACTGGTGTGGGGAACAAGTATGGATACTTAGGGGACTACTACATACACCATTGGCTACAATGAGAGTGAGTTGGACCTACTGCATTGACACATACCGAGCAGGAGATCAATTAGCCTGTTAGCTCTGATCAAAACATACTGACCTTAAACAAGGACATGGCAGCAGCGCTCACACAGCTAACTGCTACGTTCTATTAATAACAAGGCAGCCCAGGCTTTAATGGGGATTGTGTCATTGACATTAACCAACAACCCCACCTGGGTTCCTTTTCTTTTAATTTTTTTTATTATAGTGTCAATATTAATAGTTTACACATAAATGATATTGGTTGGTATGACTAGGAAAGCAGTATAAAAATGCTCTGTAAATTTACCATTTATGCATAATATTTCAATGACACACTTCTTCATCTTTTCCTGTATTTTGTTTGACATATGGAGTCAGTGGTCAGAGCTATAAGCCATGTTGATGATTCTGTATTCAGTGAGGAATTAGCTGAACAGGGTGTGGAGCTAGCAAGTCTGGGACTTCTAGCCCAGCTGCAAACAATGCAATTTTAGAAATTTGGTAACAAAGTCGATGAAGCGCTTGTGTAAAAAAAAAAGAAAAAAAAAAGTCAGGTTTATTTTGGTATTAAATTAGCTTTTTGGCTCAAATATAAAAAAATTAAAAATGCATTTTTGTTTACTTGGGTTGCTTTTATTTGATGGAAAATGTGAAGATCTGATACAGAGAGCAAGAAATTCAAACAAAACTATAAGAAAACAGGGCGTGGTCAAATGCTTTTTCACAGCAATGTATAAACTATTAATATTGATATTATAATGTTATGCAGTTCAGCAACTGAAAAGTATTGAGGATAGTAAAATTTACTGCTGACACTGCCTCACTCCAGCAAAAAAAAACAAAAAAAAAACTACCCCCACAAATTAAAAAAAAAAAAAAATCCCTTTTCCATCGGCCTCCGCTTTTGTGAGCTGATTATTTTCTATTAAGTCATAGTGCTGTCCAAGACAGTATTCACAGATAATGACCTGCAAAGTTTCAAAATTTTTAACTGTTGCAGTAGCAACCCTTCAAGCGTTTTTCACCCTGAACTTCCTGTGATTCCAAAGCCAGGCGAGTTCAAGAGACTCTTCATCTGAAAGAAAACAGCGTATGAGACACAGCAGAAAGCCAACAGTATCTTGCACTTTAACTTGACAGCATGCTTTTTACTTCTCATTTTGGACTTTAGCACACATTATAGCCTGGCACTGAAATTACATCAGTCAGTGCAGAAATCATTCTGCACTGAATCTGAAAGTCGTGGAATTGGTTTACTTTGGTCACCATAGACACCATTAGAAAGCCACACATGCAGCTCAAAGTAGCTAAAAGATCTTACAGTCAAGTTTTAATCTAACAACTCAATGCACTGTCCGGGTCACTAGTAAAAAAAAAGAAAAGAAAAGAAAAGAAAAGAAAAGAGGATAAAGCCAGAACGAGAGATGCACTGTCAATTTCAAACAGGTCTCTATTTCTGGATTGCCCCTAATGAGTGCAAAGCATGATGGGTAGACCCTTGTTATGCAATACCCTATGTTTTCTGGTGACAACTAAATGGAAAACAAGGAAAACTCAGAGCTCACAGATCACAAAAGGGATAATCTGCAGTGAACACACTGGACTATTTAAACTATATACATCTGAGAGTTAATGTGTTCTGAAATATTGACATATAGTTAAAAAAAATAAAAAATTTAAATGACATTACAGTTAAGTACAAATAATGCACAGGTGTCATAGGATATTAAGTCCTGTATAGTGAATATGGTGTGGTTTCTAAGTGAGCATCATAATCAGTATGCATAATTTGTATTC
This sequence comes from Pterophyllum scalare, assembly GCA_024447675.2. Lineage (NCBI taxonomy): Eukaryota > Metazoa > Chordata > Actinopteri > Cichliformes > Cichlidae > Pterophyllum > Pterophyllum scalare. Next base: position 47,869 of record JAMQGT020007826.1, read on the forward strand.
AGTACAAAAGAATGAATAATAATTAACTTGTAACATGTTCAGTAACTTCTCTCAAAAAGTGGTGGCCCTGGTGTGTATCTTCACAAACTGGTAACTTTGAATTGATATTTATTACACTTTATTCTGTCCAAACATCATCACATTTGTTTTCCTGCCCAATTAGATCTAAGCAGTCCTCAGCTTTAATCCATGGCACCCATGCCCATGTAAGTGTACAGTAACCCAGAATATGAGAAGAGATTGAGAAAGATAACCTACCAGAGGAGGAAGTCAGGAGGATCATGATGGTGTCTGGCTCAAAGTGCAACAGCTGAAAGAAAACATAAATAAATAAAATTACTCTTTCTATTTGGTTGCATATACAGCACTGTTTTGGATATACACCAAGTTTAGGATTATTTGAAAATTCTGATTAAAAATTAGTTCCTTCATACGATTTTTTGTCATCAATTTTTGACACCCATATGGCTACACATTATCCATACAGTTGGGCAGTGACGGTGCCCTTACAGAGATTCTTATGTCTGCTCCATTACTTTACAAAGTCTAACTAACAGATCATTTCGGGATTTAAAAGCCGCAATAGCCGAATCTTCAGGGAATATAACATCTTCACGCAGGTCGCATGCGCAACAGTTATACTTTCTGCCTCACTTCTTTGTGTTTTCATTAACTGTTTGATTTTTTTTTTCAAAATCCCTGGAGAAGCCCTAAATAGATCACATAATCTTTGGAAACAAATCTTATTCTGCCACCGCTCTCGAAACCGCCTGCTGGTTCACCCTTTGCAGCTGCTCAGCGGGCACCTTAGTGCGCAACACTCTCTCCTACGCGTCAGCCTGATCCTGCGGCGTCAGACGGCCTCATCATTCTGCTCAAGACTCAAGCACAACAAAATCAGCTGATCTTAAATTAGAGATGAATATCTGGAGCTGTCTGAGCCCCCCCTCCCGGTATCTTTATGTAGAGGTTTAAGCAAGCTGTGCAACTGCGTCACAACTAATTGGGCAAAAGCCCAGCGAGCCTAAAATATTTTAGGCTCAGTGATTGTGTGCAATGCATAATCACTGATTGCGTGAAGATCCCATATAAAATGCGTCACATCTTACCTTCGAAGGAGGTCCACTGATTACTTAGTCTATACAAATCAAAGGATGGAGAAACGCACGTACTCGACGTATCCTATTGCCTTTCTTTCCCGTTATTTGTTTTGTTTTTTTCCAGCAGATTAATTTCACAATGAATTTAAAGTGTGCGTTAAACGTGGCAACACTCTCAGTTTCTCACACATCACGCAACCGGTTACCTGTCAACTTCCCAGCGACTTTTTCAGCGGGTCCTTTTAAAGTCCAAGGATAAATCCGCTGGAACATTCCACCGGAAATGACGCTCTCATTGCTTCTGGATTTTTCTCAGTTCTTTGGACGGCCTATCGATGTGGTGGAAGTGATATTGGGACAAAACCACGATTTTTAAAAATCATTTTATGGACGCAAATACAGCTGAGCCATTAAGATGTCCTCTACCAGGGGGAAAATACATGATAAAACACACGTGGATGGAAATGCTCTATTTGTTTGTTTGTTCGTTCACTGTGGTAGAAAGTGTTCACTCCAAAGTCAAAAATCATTGTTGCCCCTTTAAAAAACCTGAAGCATAGAAACATATTGGGTGTTTTTGTTTCTGTTTCTCATTATTCTCAAGTTGGTTACAGTGTATCACTGCAGTACATGCAGTGATGTTAATCCACGGATCTGTAAGTGTTATGGGGTAATAAAAGTACAAAATGTTAGCAAATGACTCTAAAGGTACAAGCTCTACCTTTTCTCAAGGATGCACTAATTGTGTTTACTTAACAGACTCACTGAAGCACAGATTAATGAAGCATTCACTACTGTGTGTGTAATCCAAATACAAATGGACAAATGGTTGGGATTTAACTGTAGAACATGTAGTTCAAATTTATTTTATAACCCTGATGAAACAGAGAACACATCAGCCTTCTGATTCGGAAATATGCTTACTGTACCGAGGGCTGTGAGAGAAGCAACATCCCTGCCAAAGGTTCATAGATGAAACTTTCCAAAGTCTGACTGTTCAGTGAAAATATATCGAAAGCAGTGATATACTAATTGTAGCTTTTCACTGTGTATATTTTTTTTTTCACCACCACAGTGGATTTTAAATCAAACAGTCAAGACGTGAATGAAGTGTAGATTTTCTGCTTTAATTCAAGGGTTTTTACAAAAGCATTGCAGCAGCTGTTCAGGAATTTTGAGTCTGCAATTTTCAGAGGCTCAAAAGTAATTGGACAGTTGACTGAGAAGCAGTTTCATGGCCGGGATCACCTGAAAGAGGTTGGGAAAAAAGCAAAAACAAACCTATCAGAGAGCTAGAAAAAACTTTAGGAGTGGCCAAATCAGCAATCTGGTTCAATCTTATAAAGAAGGACAGCACAGAATTAGCAGAATTTCTACTTTAATTAATAAAAACCTATTCATAATATGTAGCCAAGTCAAGAACATTCTCAAGGTTGGAGGCGTAGCATGGTCAGACTCTACAATCAGGAGATCTTGTCATCTTGTGTGTAAATACATATGATTTACAACCAGGTTCAAACATGATTACACGCAAGGACAGCGCGGTCAGATTAGACACTGACATAAAACATCTTAAATAGCCTGCCCCATTCTGGAATTTTATTTATTTTTTAATTGGACAGATGAAACCAAGTTTAACTTGTACCAGAATGATGGGAAAAGTATGATCTGAAGCGAGCCACATTATCTTTCAAACATAGTGGAAGCAACGTTGTGGCAGGGGCATGTGTCAGTGGAACTGGACCACTAGGGTTCAGTGATGATGCCACTGCTGATTAAAGGTGCAGGCTGAATTCTGAAGCATACAGGGCTATACTCTCTGCTTCAGCTAAAAGCTGCAAAACTGATCACACAGCACTTCACAGTGCAAACGGATAACGTCCCAAAGCATACTGCAAAGCCAAACAGAGTTTCTCAAGGCAAAGAAATGTGGCGTTCTTTAGTGGTCAAATCAGTCACCCAATTTCATGCTTTTCAGCTGAGAGCATGGTGAGAGCATGCTTTCAGCAACTGAAGGTGGCTGCAGCAAAGGCCTGGAGGAGCATATCAAGTGAGGAAACAGCATTTGGTGACATCTGTGAATTCTAGACATCAGCCAGCCATTGACTGCAAAGGACTTCAGTATTAAAGCAATCCTTATATTTAAAGTTATGTTATTTTTTTTGTGAGGGACTATGTATAATTTATAATAATAATAATTCATTAACAGTCTATGCAATACTTTTTTAACCCCTTCAATTTATGTTGAATGTGTGCACTTCAGTCATGTCTTGAATCTTTCTGTTTGTTATCCAATAAAGGCAAAATGGTCAAAGTGTGTGTATGTATATTATATATATATATATATATATATATAGTTTAAAGAAACATACTTACTGGGGTCAGATTCACCCCGTGTGTTTGGCAGATTTTCCACTGGATGTTTTGGCCTCATGCTGACAGGGTTTCAATTTCATCAGCTTAAACGGTTAGGGTTAGCCCCATTTCACTTTGTCATCACTTTTTTCATCTAATATCCTACCTGCAGGTTTGGAACCTGGGGGCGCATAAGCCGCCTAGTGTTTCTTAGTATAAGAATGAATTTATAAGCTATGGCCTAAAATGAAGTTCAGCACACATATAAAATTAAACAAATGATTTGTTGAACTTTTGGTTGATTTCTGATACTAAACTTGAGTCTCACTGTCATTCATTTGAACGCGCCTCACCCAAAGTCTGTCATGACTTGCAAAGAATTCTTCTTTCTAAGAAGCTTCCCAGCTACAGGTTCATTATTACTTTAGCAATGAAAGGAAATGTCTTACTCTTATTTATGACATTCTATTATAATATTCTATTCTATTATCGCTATAATTCATATTATTGAATGTGACTATGTATTTATTCATTATTAGCGTCATAAATAGGGGCTGGAGGATGTGCCATCATAAAATGGGCAAGTTACACCCTGCAGAGGTCACCAGGACATCACTGGAGGAACACACTCGATTTTTATCTGTGCAATACAACAGATTATTTGTGAACATGCGAGTTGGAGCAAAAATACTGAACACGGAAATATGGTGAAAGAAAAAAAGAAAACTCACAAGATTACAAATAGCACATGAATTTTGTTTTTAATTAAGAAACACCAAGGGGGAAGGAGAGCATCCTTTAAACACTGGAAATTAAACAGTCAAGTCGTCTTGACGTAGACATTTTTTCAGCTGGTACACTTTCATTCCTTTATCTGATACAGTAAGTGTTTGCTTTAGTCAGCCATTCAGAAGTGAAGCAGTAAAATGATGAATGAAAAAAAGCAATAAAAGAAAAAAAAATTCAAAACTAAAAGTGCACCTTTCTTTATTGGTATTGGAGTAAAATAAACCAAAAGCAGCCAACGGTTCCTCACCAGCTCTGCGTTTGGTGACAGTGTACAGTGTATGAGTGAAAATCCAGTTTAAGAGCAGATATATTAAAAAAAAGGCACCCAACAAGGGGCACACACACCATCACTATCCTCTTTAATGACCTAACCTGGACCACAGCATTAGCTTTCCTCATCCCCACATGTTCATGATGACACCATTCTGTGAGCAAATGCATTTGGAGCCTAAGACTTTTTTTTCCCTTCCATCGAGTGAATAATAAGACCTCTTTCCATCTATTTGACCTGGGAGCTCCAGTCAAATATTACACAATTGCCTTTAATGGAACCTTGTTGGAGTGATTTTTTTTTTTAAAGAACTTTCCAGGTGGGCCCTATTAAAATCAAACATGAGGGGAAAAACAACAGGGTGTGGGAGGCAATACACAAAAACCAGAGAAAAGAAAATAGCACGCTTCTGTGATTGCTCTAAAACAGCAGAATCAAGCCTAGAAACAAAAGCAGGAAAAAAGAGGGGAGGGGAAAAAGAAACAAAAAATAAATAAAATGAGGCGATACCAAGTGAAAGGATAGTGCTCATTTTAGGATATTAATACAAATATTTTAAGCTTACAAAAAAAAAAGAAGGTTTGTGAATCCCAAAGTGATTGTGCCATTGTGTGGTGGTCAACTAAAGGCGGGCGAGCATGCTTTATTTCATTAGAGCTACACTACTGATCACAGCACCTGCAGGAGGCTTCCACTGCATTAACACATGACCAAACACTGATCCAGCTATGTGCTGCAGATGAATCCTAGAGAACCACGGCGCCTTCAGAGTTTCATAGCTTAGCGAGGTGTCTCTAAAGCTACCAAACCTGAAATTTAGTGTAAAACCTTGAGGCAGTTCTGGATTGACCCTCCTGAGGATATGGATAATGACACATGGACACACACACAAACCCAAATGCACACATCTGATCCTTCCTGTGGCTGAATGTAGGTGATCTGTGAAAAACGGAAAGGGCTAAAACATATATGACTACTTCACATATACACTCATTCTCAGTTGATACAGATATCTACCTGACTGGCAGATAGTTTAACACATAAAACAATATCGTCAACAGCCACACATAAAAAAAATGACACATTTTCAATTCACTTAAATTTTTTTTTTTTGAGATCTACTCAATCAAATATAGCTGTGGAGGCAACAAACTGTGCCATACCACTATTAAATCAATCCTACATGCCATGGATATCAACAAAAGTCAAAACTGTTTACTGATCTATACCAAATTACTAAATGAAACCTCTATATGTGACATACTAACTATGTGACTATGTGCTGTATCTTAATGTCTGACATTAGCACCAAGATTTCTTTCTTTAAAAAAAAAAAAATATACAGACAGAGAAGACAAAACAGCACTTTTGAATTACTAGCGAAGCAACAATAAGCAACGCTGAAGCAGCAGTGCTTCTAACGTTTGCAGTTAATCGTTTGTATTTGACGTCCTGAGTTATGTACTGAAGCTGCAAGTGACTGTGACCATGTGCACTCCTCTCCCAACGGTGTATAAAAGACTGTGAGCATGCCCGCAATGAAAAGGTTCCTCAACAGAAGTGAAGAAAGAAGGCCTAAACGTCTTCAAGTATTAATACAGTTAGGCATTTAAAAAAGCCCAGGACACACAGTATTAGAACCCAGATTCAATTCTGGGAAAGTTGAAGAGCAGTTATGGTTAGTTTGCATGTTTTCCCCCACAAATATAATATATATAATCATATGTATATAAATAAAAATTCAGTGCTGTAAAAACATCTCCACCTCCATAGGATCTGACACATCGTAGAAGGCCTAATACATTTTACTCTTATCACGGCTAAAACTACTGTTGGAAGTATGTAAACTGTACTGGTTGTCCTGTGTTAATAGTCCTTCATTAAGAATACAACACCGAGGAAGAGAAGACTTGTTAATATTGTCTGAATTTTTCTGTCTTTTTTTTTTTTTTTTGGATTTACAGCACACAAAGAAATGCATCTTGTTGTGTAATCTTTTTTAAATTTTTTTTTTTTTGGTAGCAGCAAAGCACCAAGTATGTGTCAGGCTCTATTTGTGTAAGTCTGCTGTGTGTGTGTGTGTGTGTGTGTGTGTGTGTACTGATGTCACTCCAAAGTCTCTGTGTGTGTTTGTGTACATAAGTGCACCGCAGTCTATGAAGAGCACGGCTGCACGTTGGTGCCATGGGCCGCGTGGGCTTGCAGGTCAATGGTCTGGGCTGGCTGCTGTCCTGGCCGAGCATTCATCAGCGTCAGGTGTCGTACGCAGCCCGTCATTCCTGATGAAAACTTCCCTCCTGTCATAGCAGCCATATCTGGAGCGCCACCTGTTGCATGAAATCACATCCACTTAATAAACCAACCGGACTTACGAGATGGATTTTTAGGTAACTTATTCGATTTGGAAGGACTAAAAAAAAAATCATGTAAGATTAAAATGTCACGGCGCATACAATTAGACTGAAAGCTAGAAAATTCAGATGTAAGCAAATAAAAAAAATTTCCTGAGCTTGTGAAGAAATCTGAAGAATCAGGAAGACTGTATGAATACCTTAACTAAAGACGTGGCCACTAAACACAATAAGAAGCTATTTCCACTGTTGTCTTATGTAACCAAGAGGCATGCAGTTAAAAGTAAAGACAAAGTTATGAAGAGTGCAAAACTGTGTGAAGCCTCGTGATAATGTGTCAGCAAAAAACATTTACAGTACTTTCACACAGCTGAAAAGCTCCATTGTTTTCAGTGAAACTAAGCAGCCGCACACTCTTCTCACTTGTGTTAAAACTCATTTTTTATCTGATTGTGTTTCAGCAATGACAGCTGGGAGAGGCACCAGCCCCCGCAACCGTGAACTGGATAAGCAGTTAAGAAAATGGAAGACTAGATCATTATTTATAATTATTTCATCGTTATTCATGCATTATTTAACTTATATATATATTTCACACCCATTTTCTCAAATAATTCTCCCACTTTGTTGCTTTGTGGACTTCATTATTGTCATTCCACGCACCGAGATATATGCTGCCTATGGTGTTGACCATGAGGCTTTTGCCCTTAGATTGTCCATGCAATCGGGCTCCTCCATCAATCTGGATGTATCCGTCTTTTCCAGTTCTGTGAGAAAAGAGCAACACAATGCAAATTAATTCAAGAAATTCAGGAAATATTTGACTTCACGGGTTAATAATCAACCTTTTAAACAGCAGATAATTCGACAAGTTACAGTACAAAATGCATACGTTTGATATAAATATTGCATTCTACTGTCACAGCTACACAAAGTTAGTACCTGACTGCCGTGATCTTATGCCATTTGCCGTCATTGATGGACCTTCGGGATAAGATTCGTGCCTCTCCACTTCCCAACTGGTAACTAGATATTGCAAAAATCATGACCAGAATTATGAGCTGTTATTTATTTTCTAAATCTAATCTGCCTGCTAGGAGAAGTGCAGGATTTCAGGGCAGACTCACCTGAAAACAAGGTGTCCGTTCTGTAGCCCGAGGCTAATGAAGTCCTTGCCTCTGCCATGTTCTCCAGGTTTCTGAAATTAAATGTGCTAGGTCACAACAAGGTTTTGTTGTGTGACTGTGTGTGAACTGCTGAACACTGACCAGCTGGCCTGTGGCCATTTTGCAAAAACAAGCGTAATAACAGCAAACATGAAACAATGCAGTGAGATCATTCCCAGCAGTGGCATAAGATGTCCCATGCAAACTAACAATGTCACAACAGGCCTTCATGACACTGCGCAGTACGAACAAAGATAAAATTAAATTGGCACGCATGGCAAAATAAATAAGGAGTGTCTTGTGTTTGAGTGGATACCTTTTTAATAGCATGCACCTTTCGCAAAATGCGTGCACCACTGGTCTCCTGAGGAAAATGGAGGGGGGTGAGTTAGAGAAGCAACATGCATTTATTTAGTGCTGTCAGATGGAGCCAGGCTTACAGCCAACATGCCTGACAATGTCACAGCTTCAGCAGAAGACATGAATTTGACAGTGTAATGACGAAAGACATGGTGATGTATTATTGTCCACACTTAAGTCTATAAATGACATGGAATGGCAACAACTGCAACCTTTTTGACAGATGTGGTAATAGTGATTAAGAGTGCTGGAATGCAGTAGCAAAGCTAGATTGGGGATGAAAAGATGGAGGGGAAGAATGTGAGCACTGGGGCACGGATCAGTCCTACAGTTTACAGGACAGGACCCGGACTTACCACTCCCTGCCACAGGATCAGGCCTTCAGAGGAGCCGGTGTTGATCTCCATTTCAATTGTCTCTGGTGAGTCGTGGGCACTTAAACAGAAAAAAAAATTAAAAAAAATCAACATCACAGTAATAATTTCAATTCATCATTACATTATTACATAGTTGTGACATTTTTTGTGATATTAACCAACGGTTACCTTCTTGGGAAAATGGATTTGGGAAGGGCAATGTATCCATTACTGTTAAAATGAGCTGCATACTGATAGGGTGAATCTGCAAAAAAAATTACAGTAAATAAGGATAAAAAGTGATTAAGTTCATGATAAAGCTGTTTGATCTTTACTGAACTTATGATGCCCTCCAGTGGTAAAGGTATGAAAGAATCCCCGGTAAAACCAGCTTGGTTAGTCGCAACATTTACAAAGTTGTACTCTTAGACTGAAAATAACACGTCTTCCTTGTGCATATGAAAAGTTAAGAAGATAAGCAATAATATCTACTGCAATCTTTCTTAGTCTTACATGAATGGCAGCTTTTTTTTTAGTTTCTTCTTTGGCAACCTTTAGATGGATATTGATCTTGTAATATATTGTAATATGTCGACTTATTACCTCGCCTTGTTTGAATATGTTTCAGCATGTCATAGGTTAACATTGCAGTAAATACAATGCGCTTAATCTTGTTTTACCTTTCTGATCAAACTTATTAAATGTTTACATGTTGCAATGCAGCATGGAAGCTGCACAAGTTGAGAAATATCACGTCAACAAATAAATTAGTTAAATGAAGTAAAATTAGCCTACACAATTTAGATGAATTACATCAAACTGGATCAAGTGTCACGGCAAAACCTTATTGGGTACCGGTTGCGATAAGCGTAATAATGCAATGAAGCGTCACTGTTCTGTCGTTATGTGTTCGGGATCGATATCCAAATGCTGCTTTTTCAAAAATACGGAACAACAAAACTCCAAGATGCAGACTTATGTTTCAATACTCGCCAACACATGATCAATTCATTTACAGCTTATGTGGCCTCTGAAAGAGATTGGACACAACTCACCGCAGCCATGGCTCCATGCACATATCCCATAAAGTACATACTATGCTTGAAATGTATAACAATCATCACATTGTACGTTCAGTAGACACTTTTAAGTTGTTAGTGAGGCCACGAATGTTCAGATGGAGCAGACTTAATGACCTGAACTAGACAGTTTCAAAGAGGAAACAAGTGTTTTGCTTTTGTTTTTCCTTTTTTGTTTTTTTTGTTTTGTTTTTTTAAGGTTGTACAAACAGGCAGATTTTAGATTTACAGAAACAGGATTGTATGTTGTAAGTATCCATCGTACAGGCACAGGCATAATGAGAGGGGAAAAGAAAAAAACGAGGGGAATTCTGCATTTCTAACACTTCCAGAATGAAAATGGTGCAGTAACTGTAAAACAGAGTGCATATAACAATTTATGTCCCAGCTGCAGTCTACCACCTTATGACCTTTTAGTTTAAATGCAGAATTCCCCTCTCCCAACTTTCAATGGGGGATAAGAGCCTCAGTTGCTAGTTGAGAATACAGACGCTTGACTTGTATTTTTGTGTGCATATGTGTTAGGTAAAAGACAGTTCAGATTGAGCGTTGAAGGGACATGGGGGCCCCTCAAACTCAGACAGGGCCCTGTTAGTCACGGTCGTGTCAGGCAGACTGAATATTAAGATACTGTACCATTTGCCTCGCTAGCCTCCAAATTCTCCAGGGCTTCTGGGAAGCTGCCCACCTGGCCTGTGTGTGCAGGATATAGCGGTGAGAGTGCAGGAGAAAGACACGTGCAATCATTTAGGGTTAACCCTCCCAGCACTGCACCGCATGCTGGGAGCAAACTGTCTGATGTTAGATGGGCTTCATTTTGTGGAAAATTGGAATCACATGTGCTGTATATTTGTGGCTGTGTGTGTGTGTGTGTGTGTGTGTGTGTGTGTGTGTGTGTGTGTGTGTAATCAGATTTGCTTTGATGATGAGCAGCTTTGTCTAAAGGATGTACATATATGGATTAAGTAGTGTAACGTCAGAAGACGTGATTCACTTTTTGCCTCTGGCTTTGACTCTGATTTAATGGCAGCATTCAGTATTTATTGAGTATGTTAATACTCACTTTCTTCACAGTTGAGACCTGTGTACCCAGATGTACACATGCACTGGCCGCTGACACAGGTACCTCCATTCTGGCAATCAAAGTTGTTATGGCACACGTCTTTCACTACCTCACACCGCTCACCTGCAGGGTCACACATCAATCGCGAGTCAAGAAAGGTCACAAATCATGTTCACACCGTGGCATGGGGTTTACTCTTGTTACTGTGTCACCCTTTTTTTTTTTTTTTAACTAAAAATTATTAAAACTGATTATCAGCATTTTATAGTTAGGAAGGTCATCCCAATCAGGCACACAAAAGATGTCTTCCTTTAAGCATTCACCTTCAAATCCATCCTTACAGAGGCACTGGTACTCATACTCAGCACTAGACATGCAGTGACCACCATTCAGACAGGGCCGCCGGTCACAGGGGCTGTTGTCCACACATTTACTGATCGCTCTGCTATGTGTGAAGCTGTAGGACAGATCCACCTTTTTGTTGTTGATGGAAACCTAAGCAATAATACAGACAATTCAAGCTATCACATATTCAAATATATTCTGTAACTGTATCAAATTTTTTTAGCACATAGAGATCTCACCTCTCCTATACAGCCCTCAAACATGTCACTGACATTAGCAGGCTGAGGCAGGATGTCCATGCTGGGCACTCCCCCTAGGTACATGGGGGTGTGGATATTGAGGCCCTGGGCTTTTCCTGGAGATGTCTTTTTCTCCCACAGGACCTTGGTCGAGCCTTAGGTGGCCAGCCCTCTTGTTCCGCTCAGCCACAACTCTGTGCCACTGGCCTAAAGAGACTTGCTCAGGACTGACAAGTATTGCCTGGCCTGAAAGACAACAATGATGCAGACATTTTGCTCCTCTGAGAACAGCACAGAACAGGGATGTACTTATAAGAAGCTTTTGATGAATATTATCAAGTGTCTAATGATATTCAATATAGTTTACACTTCTTTTAGCTGCATAAGATTCAAAGACAATTAAGTTTATTTTGATATCATTTGCAACAACATGAGTGCCACTTTTATTAAATTACAATTATAAATGGATTTAACTATTTCCTGATACAGTGACTGACTGGTATTTATATATTCTTATTAACAAATCACTATCTAAACTGCATATATGCTATTTTCAAAAGAAAATAAATAGGATTTTCCTTTACCTGTTCCCAGTTCATATCTAAACTCTACATGTCCTTCTACCATGGAAATGGCTACAAAGTCCTCCACCTTCATTTTTTTCCCACCACAGAAGAACATCACACCATCTCTCTGCAGTGGTTTGAATTCCAGCTCAACACGCAGGTCATCGTGGATGTTGGTCAGGGGAGGGTAGGCGATGTATGATTCCTCACCATCAAACAGTGGAGTGGTCACCAGTTCCCCTAGGGGAATAGAAATGAAAAAAATGCATTTAAAAAATGAATTTCTTATAACAATAATAATATCTGTAAATTACTTTTCTACCTAGGGAAACAAAGTGCCTTCCACAGTCAGAATGTTACTTCACAACAGCAAGATATTTCTGTTTTTTAATAAGGACAAGGGTATCTTCCAACTTACCATCCATGCATTTATTCCCAAATTTGCCAAAGATGGCAGCGGCAGTCGTAGCCCAGGCCATTTGGACGGTTGATGCAAGTAGCATCTGGTCCGCAGGCCTCTGAAAAAGGTACAAAGAAATTACAAAGGCTACTGCTTTTATACAGTTATAATAATTCCCTCAGCAATATTCGGATACTTTGATTTAAATGTGGGTCAATTAGCGATTCACACTTACCTGAGTGACAGTGCAGAGAAGAGTGGTGCTGACAGTTGCTGCCTGTAAATCCTCTGGGACAGCTGCACTTATACAAGCTAGCCTCTGAATCCTCACACATCCCTCCATTCTGATTAAGAATGAGAATTTTTTTTTTTAATGGGTATGATAAGATAAAATGGCAAAAAATAAAGATGTGGCTAAATTGAACTCACCTGGCACGGTTGATCTTGGCAGGTGGGACAGTTTGTGACACCAGTGGAGCTCCGGTCGAGGTCTTTAAAGATGACTTCCTCACCCTGGATGAACAGTTGCCGAATACAGCCTGCATGGTACCAATACTCAGTAAGGACAAATCATCATGCACATACATAACTTTCCCCACACTATAGTTCTGTTATGCAGCAAAGAGTGGGATGTCTTACCCACAAAACCAGTCTTAATGCCAGCAGTTTTGGTGAGCAGTGTGTAGTTGGGATAACCACCCACATGCAGCTCCTCATTGAGATCCAGGCCCTGGAACTTGCCCTTATTGGCAGAAAAAAAGACCATAATAACTTACATAAATAAATGAAATGCACAAAGTCATACTTTTACATTGACACTACAGTACCTGTGAGCTGCCATTGATGGGCTCCCCTCCATCTACAATGATATACCCTTGGGTGAGGTTACGATGCAGCTCAACTGTGTGAAACTCTCCCAGTTTAATGGGGTTCGGGTCACGTATGGTGGCCATGCCGGAGCCCACATCAAACCTAAGATAACACAGATTTTTTTTAAAATCAGTCAATACAACCATTCATCCATTTTTTTTTAAAACTGTTTATCTAACTTAGGGTCATAGGGGTGACTCTAAATTAGATAAGCACCTATCAGTTTTTTAATTTTAATTTTAAATTATAACAATAGCACTTATAATAATAATTAAGCACTTATCAGGTTCAATTTAAACTGACCGGAATTCCAAGCGGCCACCCACAAGTCCCAGAGAGATAAAGTCAGCTCCTGTGGTCCTTCTCTGGCCATTGTAGAGGATCATACCTGGACAACGAGGAGAATCAATACTAGTGCAAAGTTGCTTCTAGCTATTTCCCTCACAGTAATATCCATCTTAGTAAGTCAAAAAATCTCCTAGATTTATTTAACCAGATTAAGTTATTTCATGTGTTAGTGGTGCAACAATTTCCCCTTTTTAGCTGTGTCATGATTTGATACCACTTATTTCTCTAACATTCCTGAAATTTGAATAATTTTTCTGAGTTTTTAAACTATATATAAGTGACTTGTTAGGATGGATATTGCTTGCAGTATCATTCACGTTTGAAGCGAACCGAAAGCTGGATGGTAAAGCAGCATGCTCGGGTGACACAAGTCTAAAGCCAACCAAAGCCATGTTATAAACAGTCATCCAATCATTAGGCTGCAAAATGCAACCAGTCACACCATAATGCGAGTGTAGTCTTTGTTTTTCTTTCTCTACATGCTGGAAATACAAGGCTCATGGGGGGAAATGGGAACATGCAATCTTGCATGTCTACTTTAATCATTATTGAAAATGGGTAATCAAGACGAGTAGCCTACATAAATATAGTCGTGGTAAAAAGAAAGTACGCTCTCTCAATTCTAAGGTTTTATAGACATAATAAAAGTGATCTAATTCTTAGCAGGTCTTAAAAGTAGGTAAATGCAACCTGGAATGAACAAAATCACATGACATATTACACCATCTCATTATTATCATTTTTGAACAACAGCTAAGCCAAAATGCAGAAGTCCTGTGTGAAAAAAAACTAAGTACACCCCACCTTTAGTAACGATAATCATTTACTGTATGATTTTATCAGTCTTACATGGTTGTGGAGGAATTTTAGCTCACTCCTCTTTACAATGTTGCTTCAGTTCATTGAGGTTTGCAGGGCACTGATTTATGCACAGTCCGAGTCCTGCCAGAGCATCTCAGTTAAGTCTGGCTTTTGACGGGGGCATTGCAATGTATGGATTCTTTTCTTTTGTAGTTTTGCATGCTCCAATTTTACAAAGCTTTACATGTCAGACAGATTGCCTCACATTTAACTCTAGAATATTTTTGGTATCCAGAGGAGTTCATGGTCAACTCAATGACCGCAAGGAGCCCAGGTCCTGTCTGCAAAATAAGCCCAAATCATCATCCCTCCACTACTGTGCTTGATAGCTGGTATGAGGTGTTTGATTGATATGTTGTGATGTGCAGCCATACGATCATGGCCATCTTTCCTGTGTGCTAACACATACCTGAATGCTCCAGACCAGCAAACTGCCAAAACTTCTGTTTTTATAGAGGTGATTAGACTTGCTAATGATCAATAAATCAAGTGCATTTGATCATCAGCACCTGGCTGCTACTTACATGAAAGCAGTAATAGTGCAGTTTGTTTTTCACACATTGTTTCTGCATTTTGGCTTAGTATTAATACATAAATAATGATACAGATTAATATGCTTTGTCTTTAATCCAAGGTTGCACTTACCTAATCTTAAGACTTGCTAAGGACGTGATCATTTTTATTAAGCGCAGATGCATAAAACCTTAGAATTCAAGGAGCGTGCACTTTTTTCCATTGACTGTATGTAACATAAATCTGATTTTCAAAGTGTATGTAAACTTACACATAATCCTGCAAGTGTCTGTAGCAAACATTTTAACAGAAGGAATCAGCACGGTCAAATTGATTTTGCAAATCATTCGAGGTCTTTTGCTACTCGATGGCTGGAGCGAGACAGCAAAAATGAAAAATGTCACAGATAAGTTACCAAAAATAAAAATGGCAATGGAGAAAATGACAGCCAATTTTTTCCCCATAAATATTAAATCCTTTTACTGCCATTTCCTATGCTGCTGTCATGCCGCCCACATCCTGCACCAACTGTATGTATGTCAAAAGAAACCATATAATTACAATACTTGCAAAAGCAATTTGATTTTGGCTTCACATGTGCAATCATAAGATTATTCTTGCTTATACATATGGTCATTTGACGCACTGCTTCTTTGTATGTAGCTTTGAAGCTGGTGAACAAGACTGGCATGTGAAAGTAGATGTTTAACCAAGCTTTTTTGAAATGCTGATCACACTAATAATACCAAAATTGGGTTTGTGATCACGAATGAAAACATCGGCCATGCACCGTGTCGAATCTGTTTCACAGCCCCCAAATCAGCTCTGAGCTGGATGCATTATGGGAAAGCCTGATGCAGCCAAAAAGCAATACTGCCAACATCAGCCTTGAGTTCCTGAGATTCTCAAGCACTGAGACTCACCAGCGTACAATATGAGACCTTCCCACCACAGAGGTGAGATGTGGGAGAGAGGGAAGGGACAGGAGACGCAGTGAAATCACACATGAGGAGATATAAAAAAATATACTATACAACAATTTGAAAGGCTTAACAAATAATATGTGTAAACTTTACACTTCTCAATTAAAGCAGATTTAAGTACAGTATGTACATCTTACCATCAACATTATCAGGTCTAAAGTTGACCTTAATACTAAAAGCTTTATAGGCATTTTTGATCGTTGGCAGGGTGAGGTACGACAAGGGTTCCTGGGCAAAATATGGCATCACTCTCTCTGGGGACAAAAAAAAGGAAAAAGAAACAGATTATCGTTAACACAGACTGTGCTTGGGTTCATACTCACAACTATATCCTCAACTCCGCACACTAACCGTGGACTACAAGCGTAGTAAAGGCCTCCACTTTGCCCTGTTTGTTTGAGGCAGTACAGACGTATGTGCCAGAATCCTCGTGGGTGACCCGAGGAACTGTCAGCACATTGGCTTCTTGGTAACACTTAGAAGGAAGCTCTCTATCAAGCTAGATAAACAAAGAAGACACCAGATTTGTATATAAAACACACCATGCACCTGTTTTTTCAAAAAAGGTCTGAATTTACCAAAGCTTGCAAAATTTATCATGACCAAAGAGAGACTTTAGTCTTGATGGTCAATCTCAGAAAAGTGTGCTAGGCTACCTTGGACCATTTGATATCAGGAACAGGATATCCTGAGGCCACACACGGCAAGACTGCATGGGACCCAACCGTCACCTCCTTCGTTTCTGGCAGAGCAGCAATCTGAGGAAGGGCTGTGCAAACAGGGTAGGGATTGAAATGATTATGAGTGACAGCTTAACTGTAAACTAAAGTCATCTTCAGCCATTGATGTCTCTGAAAGTACAAGCATCTGCATATGTGATGAAAGGGGGGAAAAAAACGTCCCTTTATGAACTCACACTGGACATTCAGGACCACCTGAGACTGTACTGAGCCCACATCATTGGTGGCTGTGCAGCGGTACTGGCCAGCATCGGCCTCCGTCACCTGCTCAATCTTCAGCATGCCACCCTTCACTATAATGTGGGCCGGCAGAGACCCACCGACTTTGCTCCACTTTACCGTGGGCTCTGGGTCACCAACAGCCTGGCATTCAAACTCAACCGAATTCCCGATCATCACCGTCTGCACTGAGGTACGTACATTGATCATAACCTTTGGCAGGGCTGTGTAAAAGAAAAGAACAAAGTCAAAATTAATTTGGATATTGCAGCGTTTACATTAGTATATACACAATGGATGTAACAGACCTTGGATTGTCAGCCGGGCAGTGTCCTGTGCTTGACCAAACACACTGCTAGCTCTGCAGATATAAACACCTTCATTGCTCTGCTCTAGGTTTTCAATCCTACAGAGAAAGGGATGATTTTAAAAAGTTTTAACACATAGTATACAACATTTAAAGGACTTAAATTTTACTTCTTCGTTCCACTGTTCCTGTTGTTGTACAAGAACAATTGCAAGCATATTGGTAAAGCACACTGAGAACATATCACAGTGAACATAGGCACTGCAGTTTATTTTTAGCTGACGCCACATATACGAGCCTGCTGCTGCAAATAAACACTAGCACACCAAATCCCCGTCTGAAAATAGTCCCTCTGAATGCACCATATTTCTTCCTTTATACACAGTTTTCAGAAATCTGCCCTTTAAAAATAAAACAATATAACTTCAGTACTATAGGAACAAATTCACCTTAACACAGACCACATGGAAATCTCAGAATGTATTAAGAGATTGTGTTGATTGCATTGATGCACATTTGATTTGTTAACAAAAGCAAAAGCACAGGGTATCTAATTATTTTGGGTAAATTATGTTTTGGGAAGACTCAGCTTTGAACACAAAGCTTTCAGGGGACCTAATATCATAAACATCAGATACACTGAGACAGTTTTAATCACGAGTTCTTTTCCACTTTCACTGAAACCAAAAAGAGTCACCTGAGCACTCCATCCTTGATGTGGCTGTTTGGTGGCAGAACTCCTCCTTCCTTCAGCCACTCAATCTTGGTTTCTACACCACCTGCTGCTGAACAGGTAAACTCCACAGCACTGCCCTGGGCTTTTACTTCAACCTGGGGTGCTACACGCACTGCCAGTGGAGCTACAGACATGAGAAAGAAACATTACAGGTTTTGCTGTGACACAGCACAGGGACGTCACTACTCCCCTCGTGAATCTTTTATATAATTTGCTTGAGGGGAGCAGAAAGGAATTATAAGTGGTATTAATTTTATACTACAGGCCCAACTTACATCTTACTGTGACTTTAGCAATCACTTCGCTGTTGCCCACTTTGTTGCTGGCCACACACTTGTAGCTTCCAGCATCCTCAGCGGTAGCCAGGTTTATCTGGAGGTCCCCTCCACTAACCTCAGCCCTTGGCGACAGGTTTCCATCCAGCTTGGTCCAAATATAAGTCAAAGGAGGAGTGCCATGGGCCAGGCATTGCAACCTGATCACCTCCCCCGACCCGCACAGCCACATCATCAGGCACAGAGGTGGCATACGGGGGAGCTGGATATAGGAGAGGAAAAAAGCAGTAGGTTAACTGGTCTCTTCTAAAAAGATATGGAGTGCAAAATTAATCTGAATCCAAAGTAGTGTACCCAGATAACCTCTAAAAAGTGACTATTAATAGCAACGATGGAAACACAAACACTCACTCTCGACATCGAGCATAATGGTGACCTCAGTGGTGCCCATGTTGTTGGTGGCACTGCAAATGTATTCTCCAGAGTCTTGTCGGCCAACGTTGGGCAACACCAAGCTGTTGTTGACAACCCTGTGCCTCCAAGGCAGAGGGGACCGCAGCTTGGACCACGTGATTGTTGGGGAGGGGAAACCTATCAAGAGACAAAGTGGGGAATTAAATAAATTCTTGGTTCAGCTCAGTTTGACAAGGACATTTTGCAGCATTCACTGAAAATAAAGCTTACTCTACAGCTTTCACCTTTCTACAGTGATACAACATAAAGTTGACACTGTAAGATAGCGTAAAAAAAAAAAAGTTTCATGTGAATTCAAAATATCTCGTCTATTGGCATTACCATGGGCCTCACAGCGCAGTGTTGCAGTCTGACCCTCCACCACAATCATAAGCGGTTCAGGAACAGAGGCCCTGGGCACTGCAGGCAACTGGGATCCTCCCACGACAATTACTTCCACCTTGGTCTCAGTAGTACCTTCATTGTTTCGAGCTGCACACACATATGTGCCACTGTCTTCTGGACGTGCTACTAGTATCTGACAAAAGGAGAAAGTTAAAACACACTATTTTAACTGGGAAGACAGGTAGAAATTTGGATTTTTTTGAAATTTTTGACTGTGTTATAAGATTATCAGTACCTGCATGACTGCATTGGACTCCATGGGCACAGGGCTGCTCAACATGATCTTGCGGTTGTTGTCAAGCCTGTGCCACGACACTGAGGGGCGGGGCTCTCCAGATGCTTGGCATTCCAGGTTAATGGGTTCGCCCACCCTAATCCGCACAGGTCCAGCAGGGGTGACAGTGGCCACAGGGGCTTCTGATGGTACATACACACAATACTGGTATAGCTTTCTGAGATCTAATCGGCCACTAGAGGGAGCCATTGTGCAAATCTGATTGACTGAAGTGCATGCAGCTTACCCTTAACAATCAAAGACACAATGGTATGGGTGATGCCGAACGGGTTGCTTGCCACACAACGATAGGCACCATGGTTGATAGTGCGTGCGTTGGTGATGGTAATAACAGAACCATCAGAGCTAACTTTGGCATTTTCTGCAGAACAGAGTGGCAAATGAAACAATAAATTAGCTTTAGATAGTGACTGAGATCAAATATTTAAGATTTCTACTAGTCAGCCTATAAAATCAGCAGGACTTCAGATACATTTTTGAATGTTTCTGTATAGAAACATGACCTCTCTCATCGCGAACACTGAGCAAACAATTGGAAGAGAGCTCTAAATGGCTAGTATGGCCAAAATTTAATTCTTAATTATTTGGTTAAACCACTGTTTATTAATTAACTTGCTGGAGTTTATTGTTAAACATTTGTCCTTTATTCATTAAGTAAAAAAATAATCCCTAACAGGAAGACTGCAGCGATGTTCACATAGGTATCTAATTACCTCTTTAAGACAGACTCTGAAAAGTGTGAACCTTTTGGGAGGTGTGGGGTTTTAAAGAAGTAAACATTTGGGAGAAAAAAGAGGGCTAATGAGTACCCATTTAGAGCTGCTCTCACATGTCAGCTCTGGAAAATGTTAAGAAAATCAAGTTAGGAGACCAAAGATTTTCTTCTTTCATTTAGCAGGAACTACTTTGCCACATTTTCACTGCTAGGAATATGTTCGTCGAGCAGCTAGGGGGCTGGAAGAAGTACACAGAAGCTGTGAACTCAGTGGCAGTCCTTGGAGCAATGCATACATCACACGGACATTAAATGTGTGCACTTTCAGGTTAAAGACCTTTTATCGTCCAATTCAGCTGAGTTGGACATTGTTGTAATCTGAAAATCTGTGACTGAAATCAAATCATGTCAGAAAATCTTTTCATAAATTACCACTATCACTATGTTCCTGATATAAAATTTTAGGTATGCAAAATGTCATTACAAAATAAGGAGGACATTTTCTGAAAAGCTCCCTGAATGA
The DNA here is from genome assembly GCA_024447675.2 of Pterophyllum scalare. Lineage (NCBI taxonomy): Eukaryota > Metazoa > Chordata > Actinopteri > Cichliformes > Cichlidae > Pterophyllum > Pterophyllum scalare. The sequence continues at coordinate 68,552 of JAMQGT020007826.1, forward strand.
AGTCCAAAATTAGTCATTAAACAGAGGACAATATCATTGGTGAACTGCAGCTGTAATTGCTTGTAAATATGTCATAAAATCAGCACTCATTAGGTAGGTTTTGTTCCTCAGAGGCGGTTTGTGCACAGTTATTACCTGGCAGTGGCTGGTTGCTGGCCAGTTTCCACTCCAGTCTAACAGGCTGGGCTCCACTGTACACATTGCATCTGAAGCTGGCTGACTCCCCTACACGCACTGCAGCACTGTGGGGTTCAATGGCGATGATTGGGCTCTGCTGACCTGCAGCAGAAACCAGTGGTTTTCACTCTGGATAAAATCTCTTTGAATAATCTAATTTCATTTGACTGATATATTATTCACAAAAACCTGAAGTAATACATTCAGTATGGTTATGGGTTACAGTGACATTTGGTAAAGTAACTCAAACATGACTGATGTCAAGGAAGGAGTAAATGAGAATGAGATCATGGGATAGTTTCAGGAAAAATAATTTAATCTGAGGTCACGCTGGGCGACACTGGAAAATGCAAGTGGAAAGTTCATTCATGAAGAGAGGGAGTGAGAACAACACCTTGCCATGTAATGCCCTGTCCTAAAGGGTTTCGCCCAGCTGCTGACTGATGCTGGCAATTATATTTCCGTGGTACTGTCAACCTCAAGCATGGTAAGATTACATAGTGATCACAGTAAATTAAACACTGTGAAAAAAGCAAAAAACAAATGGGCTTTTATATTACTCTGTCTGACTTATTTTTCTGTGAAGAAATGGAATAAATATATAACCCAGTTATATATGTATACAAGTTTTATTCACACTTGAGTACAGAAAGCATAATAAATATTTAAACTGAGACATCAAAAATATTTAAGAACATTTTGCAACTAATTAGGTTAATTAGCAACAGGTCAGTAACACGACTAGGTATAAAAAGAGTATCTCAGAGAAGCAAAGTTTCTCAGAAGTAAAGATGGGTAGAGGTTTGCCAATCTGCAAAAAACCATGGCTATAAATTGTGGAACGATTTCAGAATAATGTTCCTCAATGTCAAATTATAAAGACTTTGAATAGCTCATCATTTACAGGGCATAATATTGTCAAAAGATTCAGAAAATCTGGAGAAATCTCTGTGCGCAAGTGACAAGGCTGAAAATCAATACTGGTGGATCTTTGGGCCCCAAGGTGGCACTGCATTAAAAACAGGCATGAGCATGGGCTCAGGAACATGTCCAGAAATCACTGTGCCATTCACAAATACAGGTTAAAGTTCTAGCATGCAAAAAAGAAGCCATATGTGAACACGATCCAGAAATGCCACCGTCTTCTCTGGACCAAAGCTCATTTAAAATGAGGCAAAGTGGAAAACTGTTCTGTATCTCTGGTATCTTACAGAATGTTTTCTGTGTTCTATTGTGAATAAAATAGGGGTTTATGAGATTTGCAAACCGTTGCATTCTGTTTTTATTTACATTTTACACAGTTTCCCAACTTTTTTTTGGAAATTGGGTCGTATCACCTGTATGAGGCCCCCGGTGTCACACAAACTTACGTGAAGAAGACGAAGTAACAGAGACAGACACAGAGGCCTGATGGACATGAGATCCGGGATTTCCTTGTACTTGACAGATAAACTCTCCTGAGTCCTCTGGAGTAGCTGACAGGATTCGTAGCTTACTGCCCACAACCTGCACAAAGGAATGGGGTCACAATCAACTTGCAAGATAAAATTACTACCTTACATTTACAACAAGTGAAATAAATCCATTGATTATTATGTCTTGACAGTACGCATCGAGCTCTTTCATATAGTCACATAAGTCACAGAAAGCTGTTGTATATAGGGCTGCAAATCCACAGACCAGTGACTTAACTACACTTGGAGCAATGGAAGAAAACCCCCTGATTCCTTTTCCTTTGACATCATGTGGAGAGCTAACAATGTAAACACCATTTACCAGAGAAAGCAATGCCACCAGGATGCACTGTGGGAAGAACGAACCCAGTAGCTAATTCCCCAGATGTAAATTAAACTGAGCATCTGCAGGATACTCTGGAACAAGTCTGTCTTCACATCAAAGCTAACAGGAGTTAAAGGATTTGCTGTTCATATCTCGTTGCCAGATTCCACAAGGCCCCTTTTACAACACTGAAAAGTTCATTCCTTGGTGGTTCGCAGCTGTTTTGACAGATGTGTCCATCTAGATTGCTTTGCATGACATGCTCAGTTTTGGGAAGCTTAACTGTAGAAATGCCTGCCTTCTCTTGAATATAATGGAACTTTTTGGTGGTCAATGTCCATTTCCAGAATTTTTTTCTTACGATTTACTTTTTACCACTTTCCTTCTTATGAAATATGTGTGCCAACTGTGCACATGTTACTAGAAATAGTATTACTATAAGCTCTGACATCAAAATGTTGACAAAATTGAAATAATGCAAATGCATTTAAACAAAAGTAGGTTGAGCATAAGTAAACACATGCTTCATGTCTACAGAAGAACACTACACACTGGACTTCTGCAAGAATCAAGTATGTACTCTAGTGTTGTATTGTGAGTCTAACTCAAAGAACCAAATTCCTGTGCAGTCTGGAAAAGATCAAAGATTTATAAATTCATTTTGCTTATTAGCATAAAAAATATCTCTTATCAAATGGAGGCACAATGTTGCACAATGTGTAATCACCTGGTGATTGGCAGAGAGGTGTCCACTAGCTTTCATCCAGGTGACAGGGGGAGGAGGATTTCCTGGTACAAAACAATTGAGCTCCAGATTCTGGCCTTCCTGGACATCAGCTATGGATGGTTGGATGCTCACCACATTAGAGCTATGATCTGCTGCATAACACAAACACAAATAGCTAAGCCGCACGATGTTTTATCAGTGATTATACCACCTTTAAAGTTGTACACACAAAACACACAGAGAGAGGCCATGCTGTCTTACCTTTGAGCACACTGACTTTAATGGGAGCACTATTTGAGCCAATGCTGTTGCTGCCAACACACATGTAAGTGCCCGAGTCGGCCATCTTGATATTGGGGATGAGCAGAGTACCGATGTCGGTGCGGTCATTACGTGCCTGGAGAGGACATACCAAAATGTAACTAGATTAGAAATTACATTAACACTCTTTTTTGAAATGATACACAACCTTGGCAATAACATTCCAATTACTTTACTCATATTTGCCCCATAAAAACAAGGGTAAATCATAAACTAACAGAGCACATCACTTACCTGTCGCGTGCCCTTTGAAACCACAAAAACATGACATTACTGACTGAGTGACATTACCAGCTTACAGCAACACAAAAGCACTACAGACAAGAGCTGTTATTGCTATAATGTCTACTTTTGTTCATGATTTTGGTGACACTATCCATCGTACAAGGAAGTGTGCAAAGCAGTACCAACTTTACTGTGATGACTGGTGGAGTTATGATTTGTTAATAGTCTATGATCATAATTAAAGCACTGTGCAATAATCTTGAGACACCTTGCATTTCTTTATTTTAATTCTCCATAGTTAGTAGTTAATAGTCAATAGTTCTCCAGGTCTCTTTCTGAAGGTCTTTCAAAGTTGACCATTTGCAGAGGAATGTTTTTTTTTTGTTTGCACAAAAAACCCGAAAAAACCAAACAACTGACCTATAAATCATTCAAGCATAAAAAGGCATCTATAACTCAAGGGATGCAGTAGTGTTGTATCTACACATAACAGATAACTTAGCAAAGAACCAATTTTAAATTGTATCTTTAGGCATTTTGTTACTAGCAGCCTTTTGCAAAAACACATGATTTGCTCTCATTTCTTTTGTTGAATCTGGACAAATGGGTTACAAAAGAAGTGGCAGGCCTACAAAACTATCTGCAGCATAAGAAGAATTTCTGAAAGTACTGTCAGATTTTGAGCCACCATGTAATACCATCTGGAAAGCATCTTGCAGGCCCTGTTCAGGCCCTTCTTCTAAAGAACCAGCTCCCTGCTTAGATTTGGGACACCCTCTCCACTTTTAAGATTAAGCTTAAAGCCTTACTTTGTGATAAAGCTAACAGTTAGGGCAACCTTGAACCCTCTCATAGTTACACCGCAATAGGCCTAGGCTGCTGGGGGCTTCCCATAATGCACTGATAATGACTGTTTCTTCTTCACTCACCTCTTTTCACGCTCTTTATATTTAAACACCACTCTGCATTTAATCATTAGTTATTATTAATCTCTGGCTCTCTTCCACAGCATGTCTTTTGTGCTGCCTTCCTCCCCTAACCTCCAACTGGTCGGAGCAGATTGCTGCCCCTCCCTGAGCCTGGTTCTGTCGGAGGTTTCTTCCTGTTAAAAGGGAGTTTTTCCTTCCCACTGTCGCCAAGTGTGCTTGATCATAGGGGGTTTTCTCTGCATTATTGTAGAGTCTTTACAATATAAAGCACCTTGAGGCATCTGTTGTTTTAATTGAGTTGAATTGAATTGAATGATTGGCAATGACTTTCTTTTTCAGCATGACAATGATCAAAAACACACTGCCAGTGCAGTAAAAGCATAACTGGAAAGAAAAACCCAATGGACTCCTATGAGTCATCGATTGGCCTCCCCAGAGGCTGGACCTCAGCATTAGTGAAACAGTGTGGGATCATCTTGACAGAGAACAAAACAAAAGGTAGCCAACATCCAAAGAAGAGCTTTGTATGTCCTTCAGGAACCCTGGAGAACTAATCCCGAAAAAAAAGAAAGCTTGCCTAAGAGGGTTTAGGCTTTGTTGAAGAATAAAGGCGGTCATACCAAATATTGACGATGATATTAATTGTACAAACTGTACATCCATGTATGTTTGCACACGTTTTAGGAAATCACAGCACCTATTTTCTATTTTCCTAGCAAAATATAAAGAAGTGAGGGATCGCTCAAGACTTTTGCACAGTACTGTAAATGTTATTATATTTACTGTAAAAACTATTAACTGCTGGTGATTATCAACATGATGAGAAAATAAAGACAGAAAAGACAGTTTGTGACAGGTTGATTTGAGCCAAAGATTATTCTGTAAACATTTTAAGACAGGTCTCAATTTAATATCCACCAAATATTTCAAAACAATTTCCCCACTCATATTTAAGAGCTCTCGAGACTTTTCGGCTCATGAGCTATCAACTTGAATTGTTCGTACTCTACTCCACATGGCAGTCAGATGCCCGGCAAGGCTGAAAATGAGCTTGTATTAAGTTTGGAAACACCTCAGAAGGGAGGGGAATCAGAAGGGGAGGGTCTGGGGAGGGATTACTGTATCCGGGGGGTGTTGGGGCATCTATGGACAAAGCTGCTTAGCTTCGGACCATTCAACCGTGAGGGAGGCTAAACCGAGCACTGGCTGAGGCGGGTCGTGGCTCAATGTGTGTCTGAACCCATTGACGAGTTTTCAAAGCAAGCTGTTTGCTAGAGCATACAGAATTTCTGCGTGGTCGCACGGCAGAGCCCGGCTCCCCCTGGGAAAGGCTGACACAACGCAGTGGCTCTCTGAGGCAGAACTAAACAGGCCCTGAAGCCCTCGTCGAGCTGAGGAGGGCCGTTCAGAATCCAGACTAACACAAAACGCCTGGGGCAGGGGGACAGAGGGCTACGCCTGGCATAGAGCAAAATATGTCTGAAATACCTACAGTACCTACTGTATACTTAGTGCTGTTAATACACTCAATGGAATGATGGGGGTCAACTGGGTGCTGAGAACCCAAACATTTCAGGGATGGTATGATACGGACAATACAAAACAAGACACCATGGAACACCTTTATTATTAAAACATAATATAAAAACAAGTACTCCATGCAAGTACTCTAAGAAGTCAACCAGACCAAGCTAGTTTGTTTGAATGCATTTGGCACCAACGCTATAATGACTTAGTGAGCAGCTGTGACAAATTAACATGGTTTACAAGGTGTGAATCAAGGACACATTTGATCATGCACTTAGTCGACAATGTGTGAAGACGTGGTCAGTAGAGGACAATGGATGGGAACTACGAGACAGGAATGACAGACAGTGGACAGATGGACAGACCTGCAGCTCCTCAATACGTCTCTGTAACACATCGAGACTGTTGCTTTTAAACTGATGGAAACCATGAGAGGGAATGGCCTGAGCAAATGTCAGAACAGGGTAGGATAAAAAAAAAAAAAAAAAGAGGGGAGGAGACAAACAGAAGGGAGGAAAAAAATAAAGGTGAGAGGTCAAAATGCTGAAACAGCCATAAACACGTTGATGAATTACCATCGGCACTGGACATACCTTGAGGTATTTGATAGAGATAATGCAGAAAGGAATATAAATGCAGTATTTATTTAAATGCTGTTAACGGTATCATTCAGGCATTAGAGAAACAGGAGATGGCTCACCTGTGGTGGGATTTGTCCTCCATTTTTCAGCCAGGTGAGCTTTGGGGTGGGTGATCCCGAGGCTCTGCAGTACAACCTCAATGTGTCACCTTCGTGGACTTCAGTATTTTGAGGACTGACTTGGACTTGAGGTAGGGTGCCTAGGCCACTAGGGTTAGAGTCTAACCAAAAATGTAATGTGACGTTCAAAGACACATTATATATACACATATCAATCACTAGTTAATTTTTAATCAGTTCATCAAAAATATCCAAAACTTCTTTGTTTTCAACTTGCATATAGATACATATTGTGATCACTTAAGAGGACACTGTATTCACCTATATTAACTTAGACGTACTTACTTACTCTATTCCTAAAATGGAATATTGCATTTTGTCCCCAGAAAGTTGTGCGTCCTCAAAATGTTTCTATACACAGATGAATTCTTTGCAATATGAAATACAAATTCATACACACTTAAACACAATGCATACTTTGGACAAGGAGGGACACCCGTGCCGTGTGCTCGCCATGCGTGTTCAGGGCCTTGCACGTGTAGTCTCCCTCATCGGCCGAGTCCACGGATGTGAAGGTCAGTACACCACCTCGTACCACAGCTCTCGGACTCATTCCGTTACCTGGACCTCCTGTAGTTGAACACACAGTTACACCATGCCACTAATGAAAAAATAAGAGCAGTGGGGCAACATTTTGCATGGTTCTTTTTGCTGGACTGGGTTTCCCAGAATCACCCCAGAGATAAACAAAACATAACTACTTTAAAACTGGCCTTTCCACTTAAATAACTAGGAATATCTCAACAAGCCCTGCATTATACAGTATTAAACAGGAATTCTAACTGGTCATACCAATCCATTCGATGGCAGGCGTTGGGTTTCCAGTCACTGTGCAGTGGAACTCTGCTGTCTGGCCTTGCTGGACATTCAGCACTGAGGGACTTACAGTGGCCACAGGCCGGGCCCCCTCTGCAGCTACAGAAGGACACATTGAAGTCAACTACAGCTTAAAAATCTTGCCAGAACTAACATGGAGAAATTAAATCCCTAAATGCATTATGAAACTTTGTCAGGAGACTACAGCCACTGCTTGACCATTGAGTTATTTTATTATAAATTGTGGAAATGCTTTTGAATATAAGGAACTGATCAGACTTAGAGAGAAAGTGATGACCTGTGCCACAACCCACTTGGCAGCTTAAATCCTCAGTGCAGACAAAGCAGATGAGATGTGGCATGCAGTCCTTGGCAGGGCCTCTGGGTTTACTGCTCTCTACGCCGGTTTGGCCAGCTTCTAGACTGTGTATTTGATCCCAGGGTGGCAGACGAAAAGAAAGGGCTCTTTCAGTACGGAGGGAGTAGGCTGTGTAGGCTGAAAACCTCTGGGATTTTTGAAGCCTTGGCTAAGCTTTGACTCTCTGACCCTAATGACACCAACTCTCCAGGGCGTCCACTGTGGGACATGAGGCAGGCATGACAGTCTGAAGTCCACGTTGAACACTGGCCTAACATCTACAAATGGAGGTGAGTATAGATGGGTTTTACAGTATGGACGGATGGCTATAAATGTCTATGGCAGAATCAGTGCAACATGTGATAACGCTTAAAGTATCAACACACTTAGTTTAAGACAAAAATATTTCTCACATTATTAACTAGCTCAGCAGATGGAGCTAAGGAGATAGCTTTGGTTTTATCCACCCAGTTTTTGAGGTATGGCTTCATGTCTTTCTTAAGGATAGGATATTAAAAAGTAGAATGGGAGGCAGAGCCTTCAGGTTTCAGGCCCCTCTTCTGTGGAACCAACTCCCTCTTTGGATTTGGGAGACCGACACCCTTTCTACTTTTAAGATTAGGCTTAAAACTTTCCTTTTTGATGAAGTTGACAGTTAGGGCTGGATCAGATGACCCTGCACCCTCCCTTAGTTACGCTGCAATAGGCCTGGGCTGCTGGGGACTTCCCATGATGCACTGAGTGCACTCTCTCTCTCTCTCTCTCTCTCGGTTTATGCACCACTCTGCGTTTAAATATCATTAATTATTATTAATCTCTGGCTCTCTTCCACAGCATATCTTTCATCCTGTGTCTTTCCCCTCACCATAAACCGGTCGTGGCAGATGGCTGCCCCTCCCTGAGCCTGGTTCTGCTGGAGGTTTCTTCCTGTTAAAGGGGAGTTTTTTCTTCCCAGAGTCGCCAAGTGCCTGTTCAGAGGCAGCTGTCTGATTGTTGGGGCTTTCTCTGTATTATTGTAGGGTGTTTCTCTTACAATATAAAGCACCCTGAGGCAATTGTTGTTATATTATCACTATATAAATAACATTTTAATTTCAATATTTATAGCAATATTAGTAGCTCTGTGAGTCGGTACTGCATTTTAACTAAATGCCAAGAAACATTTTAACCTGCGTAATCTGCTAACTGGCACATTTTAAGTACAACTAAAGAAGATTACATGCTTTTGTTTTACAAGTGTTAGGTTATAAAGCAAAATACTTGACACTCTTGACCTGATGATGGTGCTATGTGAAAGCTTATGAATTTATCAATGTTAATCCAAACAGTTCTGAAAGGGTGTGAATGTGTGTAGTGCACCATATATCATGGTAATCCATAAAGAAGTTGTACAGAAATTTAATTCAAAATAACATAAATTGAACACTTGGTGAAGCCACTCCACTAGATGTTGAGCCATTCCACCTGGGATCACTGTGGGAAACAACTGACTAATCAGCTTTAACCACACTAGAATTCAGCAGTCTTAAGTGTCCATGCTAGTCTTGATATTACAGAAATAATATTTTGACTTTTGTTCTGACAGCTACCTGCGCCTACATTCCTCTCGCAAGGTGTCATGAACAGTAGCTCTAAATCTGAACAGGTAAAATTAAAACTAACTTAATGAGAAGTTACTGTTTTAAGATAAAAGTTTTCCTATATATGTGATTCTATGAACCTGTTGCAGTACAGTTTGACTTAGTCACAGTCATGGTGTTACTTAAATGGCACTTCCATCTGAGTATCTCTTGACACAAATGGAAGCATGAACTCCAGTCTACTATGCACATTTAGCTATGATGTAATGGGGTTGTGATGGGATGTATTAAGCATAGTATAATGTTTGAAGCCCAGATGACAGTATAAAAAAAAAAGTATAGCATGATCTCTGAAAAGATAGAGGAAAGTGGAAAGGAAAAGAAGATCTGAATGAAGTGGGATTCTGTCACATAAAACATGCAAGTACACAACCAGATAAATTAATTCAATTATGACACAGAAATTTAGCTGGATATGAAAAAAAATTTTTTAAACTATTATTTTCTCCACTTTACAGGGCCAGTTTCCTAAATTTCTTCTCTCTTAACTGAATTCTTAGTCGTCAGCATTACCAGGACTGTGAAGTAACTGTAAGGCCAACACTGGCTGTAAGATTTTTTTAAGACTCTGCATTCATTAGGAGGTGCCCACTGGAATGAACATGCACTTTTTCCAGCAGTGATGGACCCAAATGAACCCAAAAAGTCAAATAGCAACCAGTAACACTCATGTACAATCTTAGTTTTAACCCTAAGAAGGACACAAAAATATATCTTTAGCTCTAAATTAAACTTTGTTGACTGACATAGAGAGCAAGTATGCTCCAAGATATTGTTAAGTAGTTTCTGCAACTTTCGCTTGTGTGGTTGTACATGGGTGTTACCAGGCCACCAGCGTATCCATGCTGTGGGAGATGAGTGCATGCATGTAACAGAGAGAGTGGAGGAGTCCCTCCAGGGAACCCTGTAGAAGAAATCAGTGCCCATGCGGACTTACGATGTCTGCGTCCTTCAAACATTTCATAGGATGTGTAAAACATCTGAGTCTGTGAGGCCTCTGGATATGAGGGAAGGAGGGAGGGAGGGAACAGGTAAACTGACAGGTCAGCTCTCTGAAGTAACAGCTGTTTACCTCGCATCTCCTCAGAGACACTTACATCCATCCTTGTATGAGAGCCTTTGTGGTTTTGTTCAGTTGATTGCAAACATCACCACACACGATGTAAACATGCTAAAAAAAATCATGGACTTGAATTCAAATGGCACCACTATGACATTTTTTTTTTTTGGCCATTTCAGCTTGTGGTTCCTTACACTGTTAGAATTTGCCACTCATGGTGCCATTAAATTAATAGCTTCATGCATTCAAATTCATACTTACCCAACACCTGCAAATCAAGAAAGTTTCTGACATGGTGCACTGAAGTGTATCAGATTTTTTTTATGCTTCTCTCACACTGAGCAAACTTAAGACTTTAAAATCTGAGTACCACATGTGTAAGAGACAAAAGAATGGCTTCTTTTGATACAGCATCATGATACACACACACGCACGCACACACACAACACACACATGAATAGGCTCAAAGAGCATGACTATGAGAATTGTGCAGCAACACAAGATAAAGATGCAGAATAGCCACATGTGAAACATGCAGGTTAGTAGCGAGAAGCTGTTTTAAAAACTGAATCATTAGTTTCATTTCAGCTGTTAAAAAACCAGCATACAGCTTGTGGTTACCCTCAACCTAAAAATGTATTATATATGTAAATGAGTGAGCCTATATAATATATATATAATATATATATAAAAAATTCTCTTAGGTCTATATGTGCTCATTTTAATCTTTTTTTCTTTTACACAAAATATTTCACAGTTAATATAAATACATTAGAACATGTAGTGCACATTACATCATTTTGGTGTGGTTTACAAAGAAATTTTAAAAAAGAGCATGAGTTAAAAAAAAAAAAAATTACAAAAGCACCTTTGGGTATATATGCCGTCATGTAGCCTGTGAATTAATAAGAGCGGACAAATAAACAGATCTAGTCATGGGAATGAAACGAGGCTGAAAAGAAAATATTTAAAATGTGACCGGTCATCATTTGTGGAGTTACTAAGAAATATTTTTCTAACAAAAACACTTGAAATTGTGTAAATGTAAACAAACATCTTCCCATGTAACTGTGTCCACACGGCCAACTCCTTTAAAAAAAAAAAAAAAAGGCTAACATATTTCAGTCAATCAAAGAATAAAATGCACCAACAACATTGACAGAGTGTAAATAAAAAAAAAAGTCAGATCTCGAAGTACCTCACCAACTAAATCTTACAAATCTTACAAGTAGCAATCAATACAAAGGTGGGCTAACACTAAAAGAATGAAACATTACTATTACAGCAGTATAGCACATTTCACCAGCAAATGTAACCACAGGTTTAACCAATTACATGACTAGTAGCACCATTTTGTTCAACAAATTTCATAATCAGGATGATAAGGAGTGTAACACAGCAGCCAGCAGTTTCATGACGATATACGGTAAAAGTTGGGTAACACAAATACTCAAGGGTAGCAGGACTTCTTTCTATTCATCCTTTACAGTGAAGTCCTCTTTGAATGTCAGTCGCGGAGTCACTAAGCACCCATCGTGGCGTCCACCCTCCCCCACACCATTATGCACTACACTACACACACTATACCTAAGGCAGGGAGGAGCGCAGGAGCCCAAAGTCAAAGGCACACACCAGAATCCAGCACCCTGCTAGCAAAATGTTGGGTAGCACCAATGAGAAAATCTATGAGTAATTAGGAAGCAACCAAACCACCACCAATTAATTGTGAACCCCCCCCTCAAAAAAAAAACAAGAAGGTAAAAATCAGCAGCAGCTTAATCAGAGTGTTGGCAGAAAGCATTATCCACAGATCACAGATCCAAAAGAGCATTGATATGACCTCTGAGTGCCCCATTAGTTAATCTGTATGTTAAACTGTATGCTTGACCATTTATGTTGTGCTCTACACTTTCAGTTATTACCAAACCCACAAGCTGTATTTCTGCATGGAAACTCCTGGAAACTCCGCTAAGACAGGACTATAGGTTAAATAGTGAAAAAGTGGAGGAAAGAGCTTGATTGGCAGCATGAGGTCAAATATGGCATATATCTGAAAGCACTGGGAGTTAGAACTGCAAGCGCTTAGTATGCTGTTAACCCTGAGCTGAGCGTTTACATCACGCAATGTGAAAAGAGCAGAAAAGCATGCACTATTGCAAGGCGAAGGGGTGACGGGGTGGGGGTCACGTGTGAGGATGAGAAAGTACGGGAGCCACGGTTGGTATGGCAGCATGGCATGATGGGTAATGGAATGCAGCGCCAAGGATCACGAACCTGGCACGTAGAGGATGGCGCTGCCCTCGTCCATGCCAAACATGTTGGAACCCGTGCAAATGTAGACACCTGCATCCTCAGGCTGGACATTCTGAATTGTCAGGATGCCATTGAAGTCCATGGCACGGTTGGGGAGTTTCCCGTTACCCCTTCGAGTCCACACCAGAGTGTAGGCTGGTGACTGTATAGGAGTGAGCAGATAAACACATATGAATCACACAAGATGTATAATCTCAAAATGTCAAACTGTAGCTAGCACTAGCGAGCATCAGCCAGTGATACCTTGCTCTTTGCAGTACAGATGAAGTTGACAGTAGACCCGACCCTTACAGTCTGGGATTTGGGCTCTTCAACTGTTACCTCGATAGGTTTGGATGGGACGCCTGGTAAAAGGGACAATTAGATTACACTGAATGTTCATAAATACAGCTAGAGGATTTCAGAATGAAGGCAAACTTCATTTAATAATTTACCAGATTCTACACAAGAAACCAATTTAAATTTACCACAGCGGCTAAAAATCGTTATTTTAAATCTAAAATGAGGAGTGTTATCACACACAATCTGTGTGTAAGGAAATCCTTGTGGAACCACAGATGACATCGCTTCGGTGTTCTGTAACAGGCAGCATGAGGGAAAATGTGACGGTGACACCCATACTCACTTGTGACAACAATTTCAGCACGGCTCCTGTTAGTGCTGCGCTGGTCTTGGCACGTGCAGATGTAGACACCGGCATCTCTCGGCTGGACGCTGGTGAAGTACAGTTCTGCTCCTGCACAGATGAAAAACAGGTTTTGCATTTGCACATATGTCATAATCCCTTGTGCTTTAATAAAAAGTATATCAGTAGTGCATAATTTATGTATTTGGATCATGTGCTGTTTATTTTATAAGACATATTTTAATTACATTCTGTTATACAGGATATGATCATGTCGATTAATTTCATATAAGCTTTGGTCAGTGGGTTGAATGTTGTACCTTGTCTACGTCTGTCAGCACTGCCGGAGATTGGCTGTCCATCCTCTCGGGACCAGAAAAAAAAGTGTGGAGGAGACCCAGACACCTGACACCGCAGAGTGACAGGGTCACCCTGTGGCACTAGGACTCTCTCCGGATAAACTCTGACCACCAGTGAGGCTGCAACTGGAAGTGCAAGGATCATAACAAACACATTAAGAATTCACTCTGAGAAGAGTCAAAATTGTACCAGAATGGCTTTTCACAACACAAGCACAGGGAAGACTGTGAAGTCTTAATTTATTAAACGTTAAAAAAAAAAAAGTATCCAGCTTTTTAAATTTCAGAAGTATTATGCGTATCTAGCAGATTTCATGCACAGTTACAGCGCAAAACTTTCATTTATTTTATTGGAAACATGAGCATGTTTTCATTCACAATCCAGTGACAGGACTGATTAGTCATATTGACGCAGGACTTTACCATCATTTGGATGACACTTCTCTCTTGCCTGTGGGTTTCCAACATATCCAGGAGCACAACTGACAAAGGCAAAAACAGACACAGAAAGAAGCCTTAAGCACAGACCATGGAAAGAGAAAAAAATCTGTGAAATACAAAATTTTATCTAGCTTCCTTTGCAGAAATTCCTGTAGCTCATTATATTTTTGTAAAAGATGCTTTTCGTCTCATTAAGACAAGATTAAGACAAGGTGAAATTTATCAAAAAATAGAGAGTTTGAAAGAGTTGGGATATCTTACCGTTCACAGTACTGTCCAGTGTAGCCAGGCTGACAGGCAGTGCACTGGTAGCCTCCATTTCCAAGGCTCTCACAGGTAGGAGAGAACCTACACAGGTTACACACGTAGGTGAGGGGTTGTGCAAAAAAACTCAGTTAACAGAGGGAAAACATAAAAGCAAAATAATATGTTTCAAGACTTTCTAGAGCGTAAATATTTAAAACAATATAGAGTGTGGGGGAAATAAGGGTAACACATTCAGAACACAAGCAGGTTATGTTTTACAGATCTGGTATTTCATTACCACTGAACAGCAAAATTCTGATATGTTAAAGTGAAATGTAAGTGTGGATACAAAATCAGACAATTCCATCAGGACAATGAAGCATGCAATAATTGATATAAGCTGGCAGTAAACAGGGTCATGATTCTTCAGAGCTCCATAATCTACAGGACAGGGTAATTGCGCTGGACAGAATTCCCGAGCTATAAATGGAGTTGGAATGTAAGGCCTTAAGGTCTGTGCCAGAACTTACTGGTTGTCCGGGTCAGTGTGAGGGCAGGCACATGGCTGGCAGTCTTCTGGAGTGCCAACAGTGGGGTCGCCAAAGAAGCCAGGAGCACACTGCTCACAGAGCTCCCCCTGTGTGTTATGTAGGCAGCTCTGGAAGGAGACAAATACTCTGTTTAGAGATCTTGTTAGGGAGCTTTAATATAAAGAACAATACCAGTCATATGCTGATCTGGTGCTTCATACTGTGCAGATGCCGGTCTCCGGGTGGCAGGTGTCAGAGTGACCATTGCATTCGCAGAGCTCACAGTGACCCAGGTACAAGCCACCTCCAGTGCGGGTATAGCCAGGGGCACAGTCCTAAAGGTGACATTGAGTTATTTAGGCACAATCAGCTTACATTTTTCTGCTGAGGCTAAAGAAAAATCTGAGAAATTCATCACAATAAAAAATATTGACCTGGCAGGAGAGTCCCTGGTATCCGGGTGGGCATCGGCACTGCTCCACCTCGAGGGCCTGTGCCAAGCCGCTGTAGTTGGGCACAGCAACTTCCATGCTGATGTCAGAGATGCTGGAGGAGCGCATCTCTGTGGAGTAGGATGCCTGAATCAGGATGTCATCGAGATCAGCCAGAACCATCATCAGGTGCTCTCTGGTGGCAGGCATCCCATCAGGTCGATGCCAATTTTCCTACAGAAAACAAACAAACAAAAAACAGCAATTGGTATGCGTTATGAGCACATTTATAGAGGACTGAATTTTAGCATGCTTAGCGTCAAGAAGGTAAGCGAACACAGGTTAAGCTTAGTCATGGATCATTTCACTTTAACAACCCTAAAGCTTGCTGTAAGCCTTTTACTTTACATCCATCTAGCATCTCTTCCTGTAGGTACCACACATGGACACTACTGTATAAACAGGTGGTTAATAACATTACAATAATCTATAGTTTAGGCCTATGGTAAATAATAAAATACATTTACACTGGTGAAATTTAAATTGTAGCTATATCTGCTTACAGTACATTACTATAATGTTTTATACTATAACAACTTTTTGCATGCCATCTATAAATACTGAACAAAAGGCTAAGTTATGAACCACTCACCTCTCTGAAGACAATCTCAAATTGATTAGTCTCTCTGCCCTCGTACCGCCGCGGCCAAGGCTGACGTGCCACCAAGGTGATGTCATTACCCTAAAAGAGAAACACAGGCAGGTGAGCGAATCCCTCAAATACATGTGACTATGGCAGAAAACAGAACATTTGCACGAGGAGATACTCACAATAATCTGGACATTAGCATCTTCGAGGAGTGTTCCTCTTGGACCAGCCACATAGGAAATGGTGTATTTAAGTTTACCGCCATAAGAACCCACCTAAAACACAAAATTTATTGTCAGGTTAAAGAACGGTGCAATTCCTAAGATAAAACAGAAACATGAAGCACATCCAAAATCAAGTCTGAAAGTTTTTACTAACAATAAATCCTGCGATAGTACGATGTGAATGAACTAGCTGAAAATTATTTTTCCAGCATCCCTCGTCGAGTTGGCGGGATGCTGAAACTGTTACGATACTCATTTACATTTTGCGGAGTGGTAAATACACTTAAAAGGCCACTTCCTGAATTTTATCCATGGAATGGCTCTATAAGGTTTTCTGTGACTGTGAAGGTAGTGTTTTTTCCAAGGGTCATGAAAAGAAAGAGACAATCAACGTGCTTTATGGGACTTGCAGTATGCAAATTTTTTTTTGGAGTCATAGCACGGGCTGAAAGCCATGACATCGCTGCATCTGCTGCTTCTGTCTCACCATACTGGCATGCAACTCTTCATCACTGGACTGCCTCTTAATCAAGAAAAAAATACAATCACATGATATTTGGCCTTGTATTTGAAACCATTTATATTACAGATCTCATTAAAAACAGCCAAGCAGGTAAAACTCTGACCACAACATGGCATAAAGTCCTCACATTTTACTACAGAAGAGGAATGCAGGACAGGAAATCAAGAAGATACATGAGGAGGAAGGGCGGGGGGAAACTACAGCATAGGTCATGTGGACAGGTATGCAGGAATGCTTGAGGATAATAGGAGTGCAGTATTCTGTGTGACCTTAAAGGGGATGACCAGGAGTGAGCCAAGTTTTCACAATTACCTTATCCCCTGTGAACTGCCCTGGAAGCTGCCAGTAGAGCAGATCATCCTTGTGCAGGCTGAAACCTTTGTAGACCAGAAAGTACTGAGAGGCAAAGGAGGAAGGAGAATAAGCCACAGAAAAAGACAAAGAGAGGCAGCAAGACGAAATCACAAGCGCAAACAGGCAAGCATTCCAGAGAGTATGCCTGAGAAATATGAAGAAGAAAACATAACATATAACTAAACACTTTGAAGTACGCGTTTTCTGGTAGGCGTTAACAAAGACTCTTCTGCTGCCAATTGATAACAGCGTACCACTTGCACCGTGCCTTGTCTGACAACTAAAACAGCAACTCCAACTCAGTAATGTGGCAATGACAGCTTAACAAGTGCCTCAATTAGATGTGGTTCTAAACCAGACAACAGCATAATGACGGGCCATTTTAAAACCAGTGTTAAGTGGGGAATTACAGTGTACTCTGTGACAGCAGTGAGTGGGAGTGATTTACTTAACAATGGAAAAATACCATCACTTCAATTAATCACTGGAATTATGTCAACTAGTCACTCTTTAGTAATCATAATTTGAATCTCTTAAGTGTTATTACAAATTTCTGTAATAATCAAACTAAGAAAAGATGGTTGTTAATTAACTTTGAAGCTTTAAGATTATAATGTATGTGCAAGTCACTCAGTCATACCACTATCTACCTTGTGGTACTATAAGTCGTGCTCACTGTGTTCTTGCTCTGTTGATGCACAGCAGAACCAGGCCCCAAAGAGAAATGCAAGACATCAACAAAAAGCTTGCAAAACATAAACAAAACCTTTCACAATCTCTGACAGAGTGTACCTGCAGACGAGGAGCACGGCCTGGGGAGTAAGGTTGGGGCAGAGTTGGTCTAACTGAAGAGATACCAGATGGAGAGGAAGGGGGGCTCAGGTTACGCAAAGACCAGCGAGAACGAGAGGAAGAAGACGAGGGAGTTGGGACCCGGGAAGAGTGGGCGATTGATGGAAAGGAAGAGGATTTATAGGAGGGAAAAAATGGAGGAGAACCAGCTCGCCCATTGGAGAAATTAGAGAGAAGTGCCCAGACTTCATCATCCAGCTGTCTGACATCACCCTGAGGGGAAAGTTGTGTACCAGAGACAGAAACAAGAGGTCACCTTAAGAATAATGTGTACCGCTCCAAGAGAAGGGGAGACATGTCATGCCATGCAAGTCTGTGATGCTTGAATGTCCATTAAAACCAATAAAAGTGACCAAACTATTGTGTTAACATGAACTGTAATGACCTAGTTACCGTATATACTGCAAATTATAGACTTGTTAGATTATTCCCACTCCAACAGTGTAGTCACACCAACAAAACACTTATTAATTTCTTGCACTTAAGAAACAAAGATCTGACTTTGCATGCCAGAGTTCTCTGCAAATCACTCACATGCACAGAGTCATATATGACCATAAGTTTTAAACATGTGTTCATGCTGCTTTATCTATGAACCCAGATGATTTGACTTCAACAGATGTCTACAAAAATCACTTTGCATCACTTATTCTTGTTAGACATACGAGTCTTGCGTTCTACAGTGCAGGTCATCCCAAATACCTGACTAGCTCTTTTGGTTTTGTGGGTGTCTTTACGTTCAGAGACCATCAGGTTCCAGATGGAAGCATCCTTCCTTAGCTGCTCCTCTGGCAAGTACGAGTCACTCTATTGATGTGGATAAAGGAAGCTCTTTGATCACTTTCCTCATCACTGAGCTGATGGTATTTGCAAGTGTTATGGCAGTGTTATTCCAGCAAAGTTAAACTTTATGAAGCTCTTTAATGGACCATTAATGATCAATCCATTTAGAGGTCTCATATCATGTGAAGCAGAAAGCAATTTCTGCGTGGAATATGCACTTTGATAAAAGTGGTTAGAGCTAAGAGCCCTTTATTTGTCGCCTTCAGCTGCAAAGTGCATGCACAGCTGTAAAAGTCTCATGCTTCTAATAAATACTGGGTCAGTACAGATAAGTACAAATCTATGAGTGCATATTTACAATATATGCACATGCATTACACGATAATTATTATAATTAAAGTGTGCATCAACCACTGTATTTTAAATGCAATACAGTTACTTGAGACACGCCAGCTAATACTGGACTTAAAAAACTCCCACTAGATTTCATACGATCAAACAACAATCACAACACACAACAACTTTATACCTGATCTTTTCGTTTCATACGAACAAAGCGAGAATTTGTCTACAGAGCAATGAGGGGAAGACAAACACAAAAACGAGCTACATTATATGAGTAATCGCCGGGGCCATCAAATCCATACAAATGATTTTACGAATACGAATGGTGGTCAGATTTAAAAGATGAAACCAGTGCGGCAATGGAGGCAAAGAAATCACACATAGATTGATAAAAATGTCTGAACAAGTCTGCTCAAAAAGGATTGGCTGAAGCTTGAAGTAAGAAGAAGCAGCAAAAGAGAGAAAGCAGTTGAGTAGGAGTGGTGTAGTAGTGTGTGCTGCTGAGCACCTTAATATGCAGTACTTGCTTGGCTGTTTCCACTGAAGTAGCTGTTGCATATTCTTATAAATACTGACCTTGTCGCCCTGGTAAGCTCCTGGAAGCTGCCAGTAATGAGGCTCCTGTGACAGGTAGTCAAAGTTGCTGTAGGACAGCTGTGTGCCTTCAGTTGAAATCTCTACAGTGAAACCAGTGGAAATGCGATTTGTGCGCTGACGGTTGACCAGAGCGAATTCCTGGAAGTTCCCTGGAGAAAAGACTGAGGACACCTACAGAGCAAATTCAAAGTATACAAACAGGTAAATAATGGAGTACATCATAGCAAATTAAAAATAAATAAGGTGCTAAAAGGCAAGCTATTTTGAATTTTTTTTCTTATTTTTTAAATCACATATAGACTGCCGTAGTGGTGGATGCTCATATTAAACATGCCCGCCGTTTCAGATCTTGAGGTCAGAATATGTATAAGAAATCCCTCTGAGTCAAAATCTCAGACTTCAGGCTGCTCCAAACGCTCCATTTCAGACAGTAGTTTCTACTTTTACAATGTCAATGAAGGTGAATATTGTTAATACGGTGATCTCATATTCTGGCTGTGAGCACAGAATCCCCACCCACCTGGTGTTCAAATCTTTTTCAAATCTCTTTGTGAGAAGCAACCAATCGGAAAAAAAAACTTTGCTAAAAGGGAGGGAGAAGGGGGCTAAACACGCTTATTTCGGGTAGTAGAAGAATTGAAGGTCTTCTTGGATAATGCATGTGAATAATTATTATTATTATTACTACTACTTTGTATTTATTCATTCATTTATGTATTTATTAGGGTGATACACATTTTTGTTGAGTTACTATATTAATATGTCAATAAAACAGGCCACAGTACCTTGGCTATCAAGCCTTTTTTACAGTTCTACAGACTTTGTGTTTCTCACCCAACTGCCCTGAAGTAGTTCTAATACAAACAATTTAGAAATTATTCTTCCTGGAAATAATTGCTTACATGGGAGAATATCAGTAGATCTTTGTCCCACATCACTGAAGAATGTGATTTCACTGGCTTACAGCCACTTAAACCTGATGTGATAAAAGCAAACTTAGACTCTCCTGAGTTAGACCACACATCTTTCCTCTCGGATGTAAATGCATAATTCATTTGCTGATTTGATCGCTGCTGCTGTATAACAGTGCAAACATAAATTTGGTTTTTGGGTTACTAAGAGATTTAAAAATTTCACTCTTCTTGCATCAGTCCATCATTTAAATGCCTTACCAGGTCTCTATAGTGGGTTGAGCTGGAGCACTGCTCAGTGACGCCCATACAGAAACAGGACAGGCAGCCATCTTTGTTGTCCTGGCTGAGATGGAAGGCTCCAGTCTTACAGCTGGAGCAGTACTGACCTTCAACATTCATCTATAAGCACATCAGAGGAATAAGATACAAGCAGCCCATGCTAGAACATCCAGAAGGTGAAAACACCAAAGGAAATAATGTAATGAATTAATTAAAAAGTGTCTGATCACCTTGCAATTGCACACACCACCAACGCAGCTTTCATGCCCTCTTTGGTCACAGTTATAGCAGCCTGTCACAAGGCAGAAGGGTCGAAGATTACAGTATGCTCTTTAACGAGAGGAATCGTTGCAACTGGTATTTTGGAAAGAAAAATAAGCCACGAGATGTTAAAAGCTTTGTTATTTTCCTAGATTAAAATGTCAAATTTACCATTGACTTCATTGCCAACAATACAGCTCTGTCCAAGCAATGGATTGCCAGTGTAGCCTGCAGCACATCTGAAATAAAAACAGCATGTTAAAGTGAATATTTCCATTCGAGAAGGATGCAAGTATTAACCAAAAGAACAATGGGGCAGGAAGCTGGGAAGCCTGCGAGAAGTGATACATTTGATGAATAATATCCTTTAAGGAGGCTTCTTGACCCAAAACAGAGCTAAACCAGAAACAAAGGACTGAGTGACTCAGACAAGAAACATATGTACTACTCTGTTATTACATTCAGTAAGCATTCAGTAGCTTTACACCATCATGAACCAAAAATCACCCAGCTTTTCTGCTGTATGCTAACACGTTCTAAACACTGCCTGCCCTGGAGATGGATGAAGCACAGCCCCTGCTAAAACATTCAACATGTCTCAGATGTTGATCCCATCTCTCACAGGCGTGTTATACAGCTGAAAATAAGAAAACTCTAAAAAAAAAAAAAAAAAACACTATAATTTATAGAAAACTAGAAAACAAATGAACCAGATTAAAAATAAATAACAGAAGCCACGTGAGAACAAAGAAAGCAGAGCTAAGAACAGCTAACAGACAAAGAAAAAGATGCCGAGGAAGAAAACTATCATTTTTGATATTTTGACAAAGAAAAGCAAAGCACCATCAGCTCAAGCAAACACTGCCGCTGCCACCAGACTAATCCAACCCCAATTTTGGCAAGGGACAGCTGCTGTCAGTCTTACCTGACCTATCCTCTGGCAGGTCCATAGGTCAACAGCCAACAAAGAGGACTTCCATGCTATGAACTTCTTTTGAGAAACACTATTCAAACTATCTGCTGGGACTTACAGTACTTTCCAAGGTGAGTTTAACTCAGTCCTTCCACTCGGTGTTGCTTTACAAATTTAACAATAACAAAACTCACAGGCAACTAAAACACACAGTACATGAAAGATGATATGGTCATATGGAAATGATTAAAATGCATTAAGCAAAGTCTTTTAGGTAAGAACAATTTCCAAATGTGCACAATTCAACACTCAGTTGGGTTTTACATTAAAAAAAAGAAATCATTTGAGAGCTCTGCCATTGGAAAGATATATTTTTTATGCCCAAAGCATAAAAACAAGAGCAACAACTTCTGGTCTGCCTGCCAGAAAATACTCAGGACAAAATGTGAATAGGTGCACAAGAAATATACACATTAAACTGCAGTTTTCTGCAAAATATAATTCCCCACAGAGAATGACCATATTTCATTTGCTTTGAGCTAAACATGCTCAAGATGACAATAACCATAGAGCTGGTTTCATAGTCCAAGTATTTGGCACTAAACCAAGAAATCAGAGTAATTAAAATTTTTATCTGATCTAACCAAGGGATGTCAAAATATTTCATTCAAACTCAGTGCTAGAAGAAAAAGTTATGAACTGACAGGTGTTATTGTACATAGAGCCATGTCACTAGATGATTTATAGCCCGATTGTTGTTACATTTCTATGCATAACAAAATACTATAGATTTTCAAACTTCAGCTATAATTAACATTGCAGACTGGACTACTTGAAGGCTGATAGATTTTTATTCTTGTTCGTAAGTTTATTCTTTATCCTCGAAATTTATAAAATCACACTTGTGATTTCAGCATTTTGTCCTGAAATCACAAGGTGAAATAGGGATGTAAGGCTATTTTCATGGAAGCCAACACCAACTCTATCATTTAAAACATACTGAAAGAGTGTTAATGCAGGAAACACACAAGATGTGCATGACGTTTTTTTTAAATGATGCAAAGGAACCTTTGGGGGTCAAATTTGAGGTAGTCTGGCTATAATGAAATGGGAAAAAGTTCCCATGCTACGCTATCTCTTCATGGCGGAATTACATGCAATACTTCTGACAATATTTTGTCAAACAACATTCAAAAATATGTCAGCATCTATCAGAAGGTATAATATGCAGGAATTGTTGGTTAGTGTTTGAAAAAAAAAACATTTAAAATTGGCCCCTCTCCATGGCTCAACAAGTGAGAGAGAGCGAGAGGAATGTTGCTTCATACTGTCACCTGCGGCCTCTCTGCTCTGTGTGTGTGTGTGTGTGTGTCTGCGCGCGTGTGTGTGTGTGTGTCTGTGCGCGCGCAGCACAGTTCAGCCCTCAGACAGACAGAGAGCAGAGGAGAGAACATTTTTAAAGATATCCACCATGACACCCTACAATTTGTTTTTGGTTTGGGGCTGCACACCCACCGCTCAAAAGTTTCAGCTTAGGAATGGAACTAACACAGCAGAAGAAGAAGGGAGAGAGGAAATTACAGAGAGATGGCAGGATTTCTGCAGAAGAATACACCAGCAAAGACTCGTAAACGGTCATAAGTGATTTAGAGAGAGTACAAACATATTACACCTTTAATATATTAAAAGCCCCTCTAAAAATACAGTAAAATTAATCCCTTCATTAGTTTCCACTGATGATTGATGATTAATAGGATTGTAGTATATATATATATTTTTTATAAATAGGACCAGGATCAGAGCCTGGAAATCTAAACAAAATAAAAAATAAAAACAACACAACACAATATTCTCTAGTCATCAGGGATAATTTTGACAGGAATGGCCAGCTTTCCCAAGACAATATGAAGAGAACCTTCTTGATTCTTTTTCTGCTTTGCAGATTTAGAATCTCCCTGTAAGAGCCTCAGCAGGTCCGAAACACCAGATTCAGAATATTTTTTCTTTTTCTGTTGGCGTTTTTCAGTTTTCTTCTTCCCGGCAGCAGCCTTGGATTTAGTGGGAGTTAACGTCTGTTTCACTGTTGCGTTAGACTTTTTCTTTGGAGCGGTAGCCTTGATTTTAGCAGGAGTTGTCCTTTTTACTGTTGTTTTAGGCTTCTTGGCTGCTGTAGCCTTGACGGGCTTTGTGGTTGTCGTTCTGTCCTCGGCTGAAGTTTTTGTCCTGTGAGGTGGCAGCTTATGTGCTAACTTGTGCCCTGTCTTTTTCTCATCTGGGTTAGAGCTACCTTTGCGAGGCTTCGACAATGCCTTTGAATCTCCTGCAGATTTCACACCCTCCCTATCCTTCTTTGCACCAGGTGCATCTGATATAACTGCCTTTTTATTGTTCACATTAAGCAGAGCTGAATCCTTTTTATTGGCCTGCTCAGATTGTTTATGCAGCTGAGGGGTTCTAGCAGGCTTTGAGTTGAGTGTTGGTGGCTCCACTTGAAATTTTGTGATTGTTGACTCTGCTTTAACTTCCTTCAGATTTGCTTGCCTTGGCTGTGACATGTGTTTTGCTGTCACAGCAGTCCTCCTGCCCTCTGCCTTTTTTGTTTGAGGCTTCATTGTAACTTGAGGTTTAGATTCCAAAGGCTTAGGTTTACTTTTTGTGGTCTTGAACTTGACTGCTGATCTTGTTGAGGGATCATTTTTGAATGACCTAGTGACCGATTGGAGCTTTGTAGTGGTTTTCACTGTTTCGGTGGTGGATGCTGATTGGAGTTGTCTATCCGTCTTGGGAGCAGAGGTGTGTTTGTTTGAGAGGAGACCTGGAGTAGGTATGCTTTTGGGAACAGTGGCTCTGCTGGTGAGAGACATTTTAGTAGGTATAACACTGATCTGAGGCTGAGGTGTTGAGTGCAACGGGACTGCAATGACTGTTGTGAGTGAAGGCAGAACTCTCTTTTCTTGGAGCGAACGGGAAATGTGCCTTGTACGTTTCATCTTGTTCATCTCCTGAGCCAGGGCTGTGAAGCCATCTATTAGGATCTCTAACCGCCCCTCTAGTCTGCTCAAACGAGCCTCCATGTCAGTGTAGCTCTTCTCCAGCTCAATAACCTTCGTGTTCTTCTCTGTGGCTGGCTGGAGAGCGATGAGTTCTTTCAGCTGGGAGCTGAGAAGACTCTGCTGTTTCTCCATGCTATGAATGCTCTTCTTCATATCAAGCGTGTTGCTTTCCAGCATGCTCAGTCGTCGGTTAAAGGAGTTCAGGTGAATCCGGAGAAGTCGCTGGAAGCTTGAGTGCCTGCTCTCTGGACTGGGTGTGAAGCGTGGCGGGAGTCTGGACACTGACCTGCTTGGGGTGACTGAGATAATGCCCACCCCATTTATTTTTGTTGATTGAGTTCTGTGACGCTGAGATGCAGTAGACAGTAAAGCCCCAGTAGGGATAATAGTAGTAATAGGCCAAGGGTATTCGATGTCATCACCATCATCATCATCATCATCATCTCCACTGCCAGTGAGTTCTTTCTTTTTATCCCAGCTGAAATTGAGTAGTGCTTCAGGTCCACATCCCACAGGCAGGAAGCCCTCTGTGTGCTTCTCCAGGAGGGGGTCCCCGCAACTGTCTGCAGATGGCATCTCTTCTCTTAATATCAAAACAGCAAAATCAGGTATAATACAGGCAGGGACGTCATATCAGTAAATGAAGAGATGCGGCTTGTACCCAAGTCACCTTTTCATCTTTGCTATCGGAGAAGCAAAGATACATCAGCCAGACAGTTCTCATAAATGCCACATTTACATTTATGACAAAAAATAATGGTGTGTGGAGACATCACATGAGCCAGCACCTCCAACTTTTTTCTAGCAGCAAAGCACAAAGCTGAAGCAGAAAGCAACCTTTGTAAAAAATGTTTGGAGATAAAGCAAAGGAGAAGAAAACAAAAGGAAGATATAAAAGAAAAATAAAGGTTTCCTCTGGAGATACTGTTATTTCTCCTTTAGCATATTTCTTTTCTATAAAAAAAAAAAAATCTGACTAATGGTACTCTCAGTACCAGCAAAGGCAGCTAACCTTAGCAGCCTTACATCTCACTTGGGACAAACAAGACTACTAATAGTAACAGAAATCAGCTTAATTAACACCCACAATACAACACTTACAACCAGATCTGTGAATAAAGGACACAGTACAAAAGTTCACAAATATATCAGAGATTGGGTGGCACAGATTTGCATCTCCCATCCCTCCTTTGATATCACTCAGTCATGACTGCCATGAAAATAAAAGGGGAAATGTGAACCACAGACATGCTCATATCCCTCTCCTGTGAATGAAACCAGTGGGTGCGACTCCCAGCCCCTGCAAACCTTGCTGCCGGTCAGCCAGGTAACCCCAAACACTGAACACCGCCTAGATAACACTGAGAGAAAGACGGAGAGGGGAAAAAAAAAAGAGAGATAAAAACAGAAGAGGTACCTTTCACAGCGTCGGCCAGAGAATCCAGGAGGACAGTTGTCACAGGTCGGCTGACCATCAGAATCCAGATAACAGGTCACGGAGAATCTGTGCGAAAAAGGATATCAAACGCCGACCTTGAGGATGCTCCTGCCCTGCACACGGTATACTTTACCCAGTGTAGCACAAAAAATTAATTAATTTCTGACATAAACTTACTGGTTGCTGGAAGTGATTCCAGGGCACGGGCAGGGCTTACATGCTTGAGCACCACCCGTTACAGGGTCTCCATAGAAACCAGCTTGACAGCGCTCACATCTTGGGCCAGCAGTGTTATGGAGACACTGCTTTAGGATAGGAAACACATGAAAAGGAGGTGTGACTCACGGAACAGTTGAATATACTGTACTTAAGTTGCCACATGTTGTGATCTGCCAAGAAATCATTTGCACATTCCATGCTAGGCATCAAAGCAGGACTGACACTCAGGAAGGCTTCGGACAGAGGAAGAGCAGCACAGAACCTACCAGACACCTGCCAGTCTCCGGGTCACAGCTGCTGGCGTGACCGTTGCAGTCACACCTCTCACAAGTGCCCAGGTAAAGGCCAGAGGTGGTCCGTGTGTAACCTTCATCACATTCCTGTAGAGGTATGGAAAAACACCTCGGGTGAGAGACAAGCGATGACAAATAGGAATGTGTCTTTGTTCCACTGCAGGATGGAGACAGACTGCAATTATCATCATCAGCGAGCACTATTATGGAAAAAAAATAAATAAGAGACTTTATTTCAAGCAAGCTTAGACATATCTGTGATGGCTTTCCTTACTCTCCTTTTTTTTCAAAATAACTCAAGTAGAAGCTAGCTGTTCGTGCCAAGTCAAATCAGCAGTTTGACCAGATTATAAATCTTCCCGTCTTTATCAGAGGATGGAGTTTGCCGTTTCATGTAGGAACTATTTTCTTTCTGCCGAACTACATCCTTTAATCAAAGAAGCTTGAAGCTAGCTAGCCTTATGGCTCAGCTCAGTGGGATACCGTTAATGTGAACATTCTGTCACTGTCTCAGGTTTATGGTTAGATACTGCACGGTGATTGACAGCTGTAGTTCACATGAGAGAAAATAGTTTATTTATGAAATTTACGCCCACATAAAGGATTTATTTGAGTAACTGTTTCTGTACTCAAGTGTCATTTAGTGCCTTTATATTACAGAGACAGACATCTCTATACCTCTACAACTAATAATAAATATTAAAATAATTCATCAGTAATGATCAGTTTCAGCTATTTTTTTAAACTCATCTAGAATAAACTAAACTACTCCTCTTCCCATGCGTACCTGGCAAGACGGTCCTCTATATCCCTGAGGGCAGGCGCATTCTTCCACCTCCAGAGCTTGTTCATTCCCAGTTGACTGAGGAACAGCAATATCCATCTGGATATCTGAGATACTAAAACACACATAAATGAAGACACGTGAAGCAGTGAAATCCTCTTGGATTAATTTATGATATGACACAAAATTATTTTACACTCTCTGAGGAACCTAAGTACATACCTGCTTTCAGCCAAATTGTCTGCATAGGTGGCCCGGACCATGAAGACAACAACGTCTGCCAGGGCCATTAGCAGGTGCTCACGAGTGCACGGCTCCCCGTCAGCGCGACGCCATTCAGACTATCAGCCAGAGACAGAAGCGAAGTGAAAGTGAAAGGTTAGTCTACTAACGCTGTCTGTAGCTCCAAGTTAAGGGAAATCCTTAAAAACAATGAACCACACCTCTCTGAAGGTCACAGTGATAGTTTGTGGGACACGTGGGAGGGGCTTGGTTTGAGAGTAGTGTTCCAGGAAGATTCCATTGCCTTGGAGAACCACATCTGGCTGACCATCAATCACTAGAGAGCGCTGAAACGGTTCAAAGCGCACTGTGTAGCGAAGCTCCCCACCATAAGCCGTCACCTGGTAGCAACATGTTAAAAAAAATGCTCATTCAAATTAAATTAGCTTTATGTATATGGAGCCAAATCATAACAGAGGTCATCTGTGAGCACTTTACACAGTGATATCAAGGCATGATATAGAGAAACACAGAAATTCCCTTTCATCAAGTTCTTGGACACAGTAGAACAACATAACAAAATTTGAACTCCCAGCAGATCCAGACTAATGAAGGATGGCTATCTGCCTTGAAAAGATTAGCATTTCAACAAAACTGAATAGTGGAAAGGTATTTAAACCCTTTGATATTGTGAGGGGAGTCACAAGACACCCTTGACTGGCTTGACTTCAAGCTAAAGGGCAAAGGAGCTTCACTGCGTGAATAAATGAAACTTTTTTTACTTGACAACATGTTAAGACATGACTGAGCAGAAAAAAAAGAGAAATCATCTAAAACATTTATTTTCTTCTCCTTGTTTCCAGCCTGCTCCTTACTTGGTTGTTGGTTTTTTTCCCCTCCCCTCACCTTATCTCCCTTGAAGCTCTCAGGCAGGACCCAGTAGTAGATGTCATTGGGGATACTTGAGAAGTAACGGTAGACAACTTCAGAGGAGCCCCTCTGTGAGATGCCTTCAGAGACAGTGTTAGTGTTATCTCTGCTGGAGAGGGAGAAGAGCTGCCCGTTTACACCGCCTCGCACCTGAGAGATACAGAAAAAGAGTCTGACTGAAATGTACACTGAGCGTTACATGCGCTCACACTTCAACGCACAGTGTTTGCACATTGCCTCTTACCATCTAGCCCCTGAAAAGATTTGCTGATACAGCATGAGTGAACAAACACTGAGTAAAAAATCATGATACCAAATATATTCGCCCCTCCCTTTGCCAGTGGCGGCCCACCTGTTCTCTATTCCAAGTGGAGCTGGCACACTGTTTCGTGACGCCCATGCAGAAACAACGTAGACAGCCTTCAGGGTTGGACTGTGATAGGTGGAAGAACCCAGGCTTGCACTCATCACACAGAGTGCCTGCTACGTTGTTCTGCAACGTAGGCAAAGAAGCAAAAGAAATAAACACATGCACACATGTGATCCATGTGCCTGTCAAGCCCTTTGATCCCTTCGTAAAACAATGGCAGCAGAAAAACTGAGTAAGACACATCAGCGTTGCAGATTTCACGACAAATAATAGTTTAGCTGTTTACCATACTGCAGCCATACCTTACAGCTGCATGGCCTGCTGCTGGAGCTGGCAGTTCCTCTGTCATCGCACTTGACAGTCGGGTTTGCTGCAGGGACAGAGCAGTGGAAAGATTACATGTGGAGAGGAAAGTGCACCTGGGAGTGTTCCAGCCACACTGCATACCTAAGCCATGATCACACATTACAATCTACTGTAACCCCGGGGGGGGGAACCAAAAGTAATCATTACACAAGATTTAGGTCTTTTCATGGTCATACAAGACTGCAACAGGTAAACTTTTGATTTCTTTTAATTTGATTTCTTTTAATTGAAAATTTAAACACATGTACTCACAGATAGGAACACACTTTCCATTAGGAAGAAGGGGGTTACCCTGATAACCAGGAGCACACCTGAAAAACAAGCGATATGTATAGATATTAATGTATAGTCAAAGCCTGATTCTATTTTGTGTTGATTACATTTGGCATACTGTACCGGTCAAATGTTTGGACGTACCCATTCATATGAATGGGTGAGTATGTCATATTGTAAAATTTAACGCTGCGATCATTGTTGCCAACAGTCCCAATAGAGTCATACAGTTTCATTCATATCCGTACAGGCTCTGAACAAAGCGCAGTGATACAGTACAGGTAATGATATATGTTTCCTCACTTTTCACAGCGTCTTCCTGTATAGCCAGGCCTGCACGCATCACATGTTGGCTGCTGGTCAATATTCAGGAAGCAGGTGTCAGAGAACCTACAAAGTTCAACAAAAGGACAATGAATCAAAATTTAGAAGCAGCAGGTTAATGAGCAGCATGTAAAATGAATAAAACAGTGCTTGTGTATCTGAATGAGCTCAGCTTTAGTAGTGAGAAAGTTCAAATTTTTTTATCAGTGAAACCTTATTTGGAGAATGTTGGCATCTGTGTCCCTAGATGTGTTCCAGTGTTTGTGTGCGGCCTTACCGTCGTGACGTCTCAATGTACGGGCAAGGGCAGGGCTTGCAGTCATCAGGGCGGCCTCGGCTCGGGTCACCAAAGTAACCAGGACGGCACTTGTCACACTGAGGGCCCTCTGTGTTGTGCTGGCAGCTCTGTGGTGAGGAGAACACACAGTCAATTCACTCACAAAGATGTCACTCAAAGTAAATTTGACATTTTGGAGAATATTTTGAGTTGTGCTCTCTGTCAAGAATTCAGTGAGAAGAGCAATATCCTTTTTAATGAAGCTGGACCCAAGAGTTTATTAACATAAAGACTGGAAGTATGTTGAAACTGCCTTTCAATCCACCTTCCAATAACTCTAAAATAAATGAAGTATTACTTTATTATAACTGGCAACTTTTGGTTTTGCAGGGAATAAGAAGCTGGAACTGTTTCTTGGCCTTCTTGTTCCATCATGCATCTCCCCATAAAACCACAACTTCTGACTATTAAATTAGTAGTGCGAATCTTTAAGCCTTCTGACCAAGCCAAGCAACCCAGTACAAACACAACTGACTGTCTCAGTTAGGAGACAGTAAGCGTGTCTGAGTAGTGAGTAAGCATGGTTCTGTTATTAGCATCTAGTAATATATTTTCCAGTAAGTAAATGATAAAATGAAAAGATTTTTCAGTGAATTTCCATATAATTTTTTTTACCAGGCAGTGTCCGCTGATTCGATCGCAGTCAGTGGCGTGTCCGTTACAGTTACAGCCAGCACAGGTGCCCAGATAGAGGCCACCAGGGACGCGCTCAAAACTAGAGGAGCACATCTCACAAGACAGGCCCGTATATCCAGGAGGACATCTGGGAAAGATTAAAATAAGAACGATCAAGTATGGTTTTCATAAGAAAACTGTGAGTGAAATGACAAAACTTAAAAACAGCTGACTGAAGAACATATTATTTTTGTATTAGTGACAAAATAGACTGAGATGCTACAATTATACTTAACTGGCATAATCACCTAAAACTCTCATAAAAATGTAAAATCAGCTCTTGCAATGAAATAATTAATTTATTACTGTATCATTGTTCAGTGCCATTTGTTCTACATATGTACACACTGGACAAACCCAACCTGCAGTTATGATCTCACTTATCTTACCTGCACTCTTCAACATCCTTAGCATGACCCATAGTGCTGAACTCCACCGCTGTTGTATCCATGACAATGTCACTGAGTGCCACACTGACCATGTGGTTGTCATAGATGGTGCGGATACTGATGCTATCCAGGTTGGCCAGGGTCATCATCATCTCCTCCCGGGTCACAGGACGCCCACTGGAGTGCTGCCAGTTGTCCTAAAAAAAAAAAATGAACAAGCCGGTTTAATGCACGTGCAAGTAATTATTTCATTTTACTTTTCAAAGCACATATCACCATCATCATCACAAATTTACCACAGAATCTGCACTTGTTTTTGCTAAAACAATTTTTCTGAACCAGAGCCCTTACTTCAGTGAATCTGATCTCTTTCTGGTTGACCACATTGGGAGGGGTGCCGTTGGCTCTGCGGTACACAAGCCTGCGCCCATTTCCGACCAGCATCACATCGGGCTTCTCCATAGGCTCAGACAAACCGCGTGCCAGTGTGTACCGCACTTTGAACTTCAGGGATCCTCCATAGGAATCAATCTAAAACCGAGCGGAATGATTAACATGTATGACACTAAGTTTATTAAAATGAGGCCTGCAAATTATTTTCTCTTTACTTTATTGCCCAGGAACTGCCGAGGCAAGGTCCAGAAGGAGTCAAGGTTGAGGAAGCGACGCGAGAGGTCGACAAGCTGGAACTCTTCCATCTCCGGGTTAATAAGGAGCTGAGTGGAGGAGAGAGGAGGAGTACCTGGCCTGGATGGGTAGGTGACATTCACTCCTGGAATTGAGAATTTCAGATTTATTTTATTTTAACTGTAAATGTTAAAAGTACAAAAAAGGTATTTCAGCTGACAGTGTGTTTGTACTGTTAATTTTAAATATGCATTAATAGCTTCAGTGCCTCTGAAGTCTTCCTCCTCTGTGAAACGCAGACTGATCTGGTTGCGGTATCGCCCGGTGTTCTTGCAATTTTTAGTGACTCCAGCGCAGAAGCAGGACAAACAGCGGCCATTCACGCTAAAGTGCCCATCAGGACAGTTACCTGGGGAGAACAAGTTGAATTACATTCCTACCAAAAAATTTTTTTTTTAAAATCACAATTTAAGGTTGGTTCTTAAAATGTTTACTCTGGGCCTGAGGGACATTTCAGTACCTGGGTTTGGATTTGAAATAAGTGTTAACACTCCATCTGGGATGCCAAACACCAAGCCTTTAGCATTAATGGCCTCGCATGTGTACGCCCCCTGATCTGACTCCTTCACGTCACGAATAACGAGGGTGCCACGGCCGTTATCATTGGTCATGGTCACCCTGGGAACAGAGAAATAAAACACAGTTGAGTGCTCATCAACATACCGTGGGAAGAACACAGAGAGCTTTCCTTTTAAATCTCACTGTTACAGTCTTAGGAAATATTGTTACAGAAAAATCCATAAATTTTTAACTGTAATTGTCCAAACCACACATGCAGCCATGTACGCCTAGAGTGAACAGTCTGAAACTGCAACATCTGGAGCTGGAGTATACCGCAAATATTTTGGTAATTACAATCATGGGCCTGAGCATGTGGAGTCAGAGTCTAAGAAGCTATACTGGCAATAGTATCCTCACCTGAAATGATATCAGAGAGGAAAATACCTCACAGTTCCTTTCAGATCATCAGTCTACTGCAGATCACTTATTTAAGACTAGCTTTTACCACATAAAGATATTTAGTTTGAACCCGACTGACTAAACAATAAAATCAACAAACTCCACGTTGTAGATATTCTAGGTCATTTTGACTGGTTTCCCTAAACTATGAATTATCAGAGGTTATGAGTTAATGAATTTGTATATTAAAAATAGCTTTAATTACTGATTACCTGATAAACAAAAATCACAGAGGTGGTGAATTTCCTATCAACCCACCTGCTGCTGGTAGGAATGTGTCCCCAGTTGAGTCTCCAGGTGATAATGGGTGTTGGCACTCCAACGGCTTGGCAGGTGAAAGTCACTGTGTTTCCCCGTGCTGCCTGAACGGACTCTTCTGGGGGGCTTGTTACGGAAGGAGGGGCTGCAAAGAGTCAAAAAGACAAAAACTGCCTAGTAAATGCACATGTACAAAAAGGCTGGCATGTGACTGGAATTTGGCAAGCCAGTGAAGCTCACAAATGCCTGAAAGGCAGAGGAAACATAATTCTCTGCTACAGACGGACAATTTCCTTTTAGTTCAGGAATGGAGGGTCCACAAAAAGCTCTATGTCTCATTAAATAAATGTGAAAGGAGCCTGTTTCACAGCAAATTAGGCACAGTTGTACAAAGGAGGAGATCTAGATGGAGTCAAAGAAGTGATTTGCATGAAAATATGAAAGAAAGGAGTTAAATGTGTATGAGAATGAGTCTATTAACAGACAGATGTGGACAGCTGCTGGACTGAGACTTACTGCAGCCATACTCATCAGAGCGGTCATTACAGTCTGGCTCTTCATCACACTGGTAACTAGCTGGGATACAGGCGTTATCAGTCAGGCATTCAAACTGCTCAGGAGCACACCTGTCATCGGGACCCTTGGTGGCTGTAGTGATGACAAGATGCAAAGTAACAGCAAATTAATATCCCTTTTCATCATAAATATTAGCTTTGAATCATGGTTACAAAGGCTCAAAGCAATTGCTTAACACCAGTAACCAATAAACTAAACTGAAACCAAGCACTTCTAGCATATTGGGGAAGATATTTTCTTTCAAAACTTAGATAAGAAGATAAACACCACTGTTTGAATTCAAAATAAAGCTAAAAGGTATTAATTTACTCTGCATAAAGAATTA
Source organism: Pterophyllum scalare (assembly GCA_024447675.2). Classification (NCBI taxonomy): domain Eukaryota; kingdom Metazoa; phylum Chordata; class Actinopteri; order Cichliformes; family Cichlidae; genus Pterophyllum; species Pterophyllum scalare. The sequence goes on from JAMQGT020007826.1 coordinate 102,989, forward strand.
AAAAAGGAGCATACCGATCAACAATTTATTCTCCTATCCCTAATTAAATTGTTTGCCTAATCTGCACACACAACAAAACAAACAAACAAAGTGTAGATTTACACTCCAAGCACAAGAATAAATACTTGCTTTGAAATGACAGACTTTATCTTTTACTTCATCCAGGTCACAGTCACAGGGAAGTGACTTATTCTCAATAGCAATGTGAACACCTGGGATTTGTTCCTGATTTGTAAATATGTGCACTGATGTGGATACTAATATTTGAAATAATAACACAATTTAACAAATCCAAAATGAAATTAAGCACTTGATACTGGGCTTGAGTCAGTTTCTCACAGCTATTACAGTCTCACAAGTCACAAAGAGGTCTCAATCAGTATGTCTAACAGATAATTTACATCCACAGCGAGTAATTAAACATGATGTGGAAATAAGGTACAAAGATTTACCAACTAAATAATAATATTCCATCTCACAATCTGGTACCATGCTTTTGCAGAAAGTGTTATCAAAATAAGATCAATGTGGCTTTATGGCTTGACATAAAATTGGTAGGTTAGATCGAGAGCTATTTCAGGGTAAGCTTGGCTTATCCTAGCTGTAAATTTAAGGGACAGACATCAGAGGGAGTGGGGAGCGTTACACTGAGCTTGTGGTAAGAAAGGGAGTAACTGCAGTTCAAATGGTGACCTCTTCCTTTAAGGCAGATCTTTACTGTCTCACAAAAAGAAATGGGGACTTACGGCAGTCTGTTTCATCTGAGTTATCCTCACAGTCATTGTCTCCATCGCAACGCCAAAGTTTGAGTGCACAGCGGCCATTTTTACACTTGAACTCGTTGGGTTCACAGGGAGACGGAGTGCCTGTAAAAAGAAAAAAAAAAAGGCACGAGGCTGATTAGGGATGATGTTGTTCTCCAAGACTGTTCACAAAAAACAGGTCTGTACTCCTCACCGCATCTAAACTCGTCACTTCCATCCGAGCAGTCCCTCTGTCCGTCACAGATGTAGTCTCGAGGTATACACTCTCCACTCTGACATGTGGCCTGATCTGCTCTGCAGGGTCCTGGTGCGATGGGGGGACGCACTGGCTTCTTGGTTGTAGTGACTGTGGTGGTAGGGGGTGTGGTGATTGGAATAACTGGCCCTATTGGGTGTGAAACAAATCTTTGATTAAGTTGTACAAAAAAACGTACAAACCTTAAGTGCTGTGAGTTGATATTCCACATATCAAACAGCCAGCATTCCAGCTGGTGTTACACTGCCAGCCAGTCACAATGAAGCCACTCACCACAATTGAGCTCATCACTCATGTCTCTGCAGTCTGGTCGGTTGTCACACAGGTATTCCACCAGTATACAAGTCCCATCACCACACCTGTGCTCATCTGGCATGCAGGGTCTCACACTGGGGGTTACTATGAGAGATGCAGAGGGGAAGTGGGGGGGGGGGGATGTTGAAGGATCAAAGACATGCAAGCCTAGACTATGGTACAGCCAAAACACTACCTAATGACATACCAAAGCACAAATAACACAGTAAGGTTTTAAAAAAAGAAGAAAAAAAAACTCATCCTGGGCCTCTACTGTAGTGAGAGAAATGTTATAAAGATGACCAAAATCTGAAGGCTTCACAACAATTAAGAAGCTTTTTAAGAACATTTTAAGATTTTAATTAGTATTTGTTTTCTGGTGACCGTAAAATTCGCCGTGAGCTCAAACCAAACCAACATGGCTGACAGACAAGAAACACATAGTAGACTGAGATGCAAACTAAATACACAAACTAAAGTACACACACATGGGACAGACTACATTAGATGGGCAAGACAACACTGAAAAGACTAGATTAGAGAACAAAAAAAAAGAAAAAAGATGTACACAAACTAAATGACAAAGAGTAGATTAGACTAAACAAATACAATAGAATAGAAGAGAAACAGATACAGACAAGACTGGACAAGAAAGGCTGAATAATGCCCAAACAAAGACTAGATTTGACACACACTATACACAGACATAGAGAGTCTACAGTAAACACAGACCAGATAGACTTGATAAGAATAGGTAAGACACAAACAGTCATAGAAAGCAAACAAGACAGACAGAAGTGAACCGCGTCACCTGAGTAAACTATAAAGTCACCATTTAACTCTATGCCATGCCATGTTGCCATGTATGTATAGAGAGTTTGTGGAATTTGTGGAAAAAATACAAAAGCTGGTTTGAATTGCAGTGAATAGCAGCGTTCTTAGTCACACTCATGCCATGCAACGGTCCTTTATGTTCACTGTGCACTACTCGACTTCAAAGTCCAAACTCGGAAGCAGACTCAAAGTCTACTTCACACTTCTGTGCTTCCATGCAAAACATTCCTCAGACAACAGGACTTGTACACATCAAATTAAAGAAGCAAATGCTCAACTGTTCTTTCTAAATGCACTACAGTCATCCTACAATTTCTAGAGTACAGTTGGCACCAAGCATGGCAAAGTACAAACCTGGCTCTGCTACGGGCTCCGCTGAAGGCAGAGGTTCAACTACAAACCAGAGGGAAATGTTAAGGTAACTGCCTACCCCTCTGGCAGATCTTCATCTGATGTAAGTATACAGCAAACTCTTGGGTAGCGGTGGCAGCTGCTTCACAACTTCTTGAGGCCTTACCTACTCCAAGCCGTCTGAACTCAAAGCCGAGGACCGATGTGCTGTAGGAAGCAATCGCTCCTTCCTTCACCACGCCGTACAGCACGCTGCGGATCTGCTCGTCATTGGCGTTGAAGTCGGAGCCCACATCTATTTCCACAAATACATCAGCGCCATCCTCTCTTATCACCTTTCTACAAAAATCAAAAGAAGGCCCGGTGAGCCTACAAGCTGTGTGGCATGCACTGCAGATGGTAAACAATAAGATTTCTCTTTGGATGTCCTAGAAAGGACTTACTGACTCCTGATGTGTTACTGACTAAAACCCTACAATGCTGCTGGCCCACTGGCCTCATGTGATATGAAAAAACAGGAAGAAAGATCACCTGGCAGAGTAAAAATGTCCATGCAACAGAGCACAGATACTTTGAGTGTCATACGCCAATACTTAAATAATATTGTGTGTGTTCTTACTTAACAAGGACCACATTGACTGTCTGGACACCTGGGATCTTGTTGTACTCTGACTCTAGCTGTGGAGGGGAAAATAAGAATCAGTTAAATAAATTTCCAGACATGCAGTCACACATTCTTAAATCAACAAAGTCATAAATAAAATGCCTTTAACCTTATAAGGTAGTAACCGTCTTATCATACTGTACGAGAGCACTATTCAGCAGAGTTTATGAGAACAGGACATACCGTGTCTACCACTGCCTCAGAAAGCTCGATAAAATCAGAAGAGAAGATTTCTTCAAGTTCGGGGCCATAGACCAGGGAGGTGAAGTTGACAGAAGCTCTGTAATAAACTAGAAACACAAAGTGGGCAGAACTATGTGTCAGTTAAACCGCACAACAACAGTCAATGACCGCAGGCTCAACATAAATATCCAACTATTGTTGGGTGTTAATGTCATAAGCCACATTTAAGTAACTGTTGTCATAGTCACTGTGATATGGGATACTGTTTGTAACTTATTTCCTTTAAGAAAGTGTCTGGTTAAATGTTTCTGAAAGTAGAAACTGAGAAGTATGACTGTATTTCTATATCTCACTTGTAATTGGGTCTGTGCCCAACAACAGCCACATATCATTTTACACTCTGTCTGCACATAGTCAAAAATAACCATTAATAACCATCAAATAACCAGCGTGTATTTTTCGGTGGGCCATGGATATGGAAATAAATAATCCAACATACTTAAACAGTGACTCACAGATGGTGATGAAGCCCTTTTTATTGCAATGACAGAAATGAGTTAACTATCTCAAACAAAATCAGTATAAATATTCAAATACAGATAATATTTCAGATGGTCAATATAGCAGGGCCAAAAGTTTGCATCACATCTCCTGACTGAACGCTAATGATATCACCGGGTTGGAAAGTCAGTAGGAGTAGAGTCAGCATCAATATCGTGCCAACAGTAGAAGACGAAGAAGAAGAAGAAGACGAAGAAGAAGAAGTAGAAGATGAAGACGAAGATGAAGAAGTAGAAGACGAAGAAGAAGAAGTAGAAGACGAAGAAGACAAAGACGAAGATGAAAAAGAAGAAGACGAAGAAGACAAAGATGAAGAAGACAAAGAAGAAGACGAAGAAGAAGAAGACGAAGAAGAAGAGAATCCTCTCTGAATGACTCTGGATAAGGACCTCAACTTTCCCTCTTCAACTCAAACATATATGAGGCAGGGAGGCTAGAGAGCAATATACATCAATGGCCTACTTAGACTCCAGGTCAGCTGGTCTGGCTGTTAAAGATATAGTTCAGTGGCTGAACACAGGACACTTTGCATTCGAACAAACAGAAGCTGATATGAGCACATTTCAGATTAGCTCAGATAAAATGGTTTCAGAACAGTTTCACAACCTTACAGGAGACTGGGTGGTTTTAAATCTTCATTGTCTATTGTTTCTGTTGTCCTTGAGTAAGGCACCGAACCAAGAAAGTTGCTACAGTGTAGTTAAACCTGCCTTAAAAATCACTCAAAAAATACAATGAGTGAAAGAAAAAAAAAATCACCCATCTGCTATATAACAGTCTATCGAGCTTTTATGCAATGCATCATTATGTCATATTGATTCCATATTGTAAATGCATTGAGAAGCAAGTAGTCACATATGTCGCTACTCTATTAAAATGGTAGTACCATTTTAATAGTGCTATATAAGAACCAGTCCATTTAAAATGGACAGGTTCTTATATAGCACTTTTCTACTTTACTTTGAGAATTCAAAGCACTTTATACAACATGCCTTATTCTCCCATTCACACACGCACTTCTTTCCCCACCTAAGTGCTTTTTATCTAACATTCACACACATTCACATGCCAATGGATGCGTTGGAGAACAACTCGGGGTTCAGTTTTGTTGCCCAAGGATACTTTGGCATGCGGACTGGAGCAACCAGGGATTAAACCACCAACCCTCCAATTACTGGATGACCTGCTCTACCTTCTAAGCTACAGCAACCAGTGTGTTGTTTAAAAAAAAATAAAATAAAAATAAAAACACACACACAAATAGCTGCTATGATGCATTTAGATTTTACTATTTGTGGATGCATGATGTAATTTCAAGTGTTCGTACGGTCAAGAAGAGTGTTAAGATTTAGCAAGCAACGATCCATTCCTGCAGTGCAAGGACTTGAGGAATCTTCTCATAATTCAAGAAAGATTCATAGTACATGAGTGAGGACATGCACACTGAGATCTTCTTGAGCATGAGAAGTGCTTTTAGAAACAGATTCACAGTATACATTTTACAGCAAAAAATTGTGAAGATTAAAGTAGAAAAACAAAAATAACAGTTAATGGCAGTCAGATAGCTGACAATATAATGCTGTAAGAACCCGTACAGGACTGTAATACACGGGTTGGGCAATGAAACTGAAGCGGCCAATACAGCTTCAATTAGTCTTGGGAATGACATATACAAGTCCTGCATAGTGGTCAGAGGGATTTTAAGCCATTCTTCTTGCAGGATAGTGGCCAGGTCACGACGATGCTGGTGGAGGAAAACGTTTCCTGACTCGCTCCTCCAAAACACCCCAAAGTGGCTCAATAATATTTAGATCTGGTGACTGTGCAGGCCATGGGAGATGTTGAACTTCACTTTCATGTTCATCAAACCAATCTTTCACCAGTCCTGCTGTGTATATTGGTGCATTGTCATCCTGATACACGGCACTGCCTTCAGGATGCAATGTTTGAACCACTGGATGCACATGGTCCTTCAGAATGGTTCGGTAGTCCTTGGCAGTGACGCGCCCATCTAGCACAAGTATTGGGCCAAGGGAATGCCATGATATGGCAGCCCAAACCATCACTGATCCACCCCCATGCTTCACTCTGGGCATGCAACAGTCTGGGTGGTACACTTCTTTGGGGCTTCTTCACACCGTAACTCTCCCGGATGTGGGGAAAACAGTAAAGGTGGACTCATCAGAGAACAATACATGTTTCACATTGTCCACAGCCCAAGATTTGCGCTCCTTGCACCATTGAAACTGACGTTTGGCATTGGCACGAGTGACCAGAGGTTTGGCTATAGCAGCCCGGCCGTGTATATTGACCCTGTGGAGCTCCCGACGGACAGTTTTGGTGGAAACAGGAGAGTTGAGGTGCACATTTAATTCTGCCGTGATTTGGGCAGCCGTGGTTTTATGTTTTTTGGATACAATCCGGGTTAGCACCCGAACATCCCTTTCAGACAGCTTCCTCGTGCGTCCACAGTTAATCCTGTTGGATATGGTTCGTCCTTCTCGGTGGTATGCTGACATTACCCTGGATACCGTGGCTCTTGATACATCACAAAGACTTGCTGTCTTGGTCACACATGCACCAACAATTTGTCCTCTTTTGAAGTCTGGTATGTCATCCATAATGTCGTGTGCATTGCAATATTTTGAGCAAAACTGTGCTCTTACCCTGCTAATTGAACCTTCACACTCTGCTCTTACTGGTGCAATGTGCAATTAATGAAGATTGGCCACCAGGCTGGTCCAATTTAGCCATGAAACCTCCCACACTAAAATGACAGGTGTTTCAGTTTCATTGTCTAACTCCTGTAGCTCTGCACTTGCTGTGGATTATAGTAGTTTCACTGTAAAATAATAGTTGCTGCCAGTACTTCACTGTAATTTAACTGGGAAATTAGCTACATTAAAGGCTTTTGAAACATTCTCAAAGTGTACATATCACCCCTTGTATAAAACATCTACAATGTGCAACTCATTTTAAGCAAAAATATTATGTTTACAATGTCACAGGCTTAACCATGAAACTTTAAATAGCCCAGGCCTGCAGGGTGCCCCATTCTCACACTCCTGCCAACACTTTGTTAGGATGGGCCTGCCAACCTCTGATTTTAGGCTGGCAGTGAGGATTTAGGGAGGAAGTCAATATTTGCACTGTTTCTTGCAGTGAGATGCTACTTGCCATGCCAAAAGCAAAGAGTCATGTTCTAAGTAGGCATCTGCTCAGCCCCTAGTTAAAAACACACATGCCCAAATATGCATAAAACAATAAATCTGCTCACATACACACATACTACATGCAGCAACTATACACAGTCTTGGTGCACACCATTTGGTTTACCACTTACCTGTTCTCTGGATAATTGTATATCACTAGGCATGCACACTGACAGCAGATTTACATCATGCTTAACAGGATCTATTTAATTAGAAGTTATAGATTTTGTGTCTCGCATACAGGCTGTATGGTTAGTGTGTTAAAGAGCTATCCTCTCTTTACACTGCTAATTCCCATTTTCTTACTTTCTAAATGTCACTGGTAAAGCAAGACAGCCCACTCCTGATGAGAAAAGCCTCATTTATGTCAAAGTAAACTGAGAACTTGCCTATCAAAACAGTAAGGGGAGCAAGTAAGAACAGAACTGCAGGCTTTAGCACAGCCTCGAGTTGCGCATGAATGCTTGCTTTTCAGGCCGCTACTGTAAGATTTATAGAACCAATTGTCAGGTCTGAATGTGGTCCCAGAAAACAAGCAACATCAAAGTTACTCATCAAACCGCCTCTTTTGACCCATATATAATCTAATCACTTGAGCGGGTACTTGCTGCCAGGTCAACAGTGGCTTGAAGCCCCATCTCTCTCTGAGCTTGCCGCAACAAACAGAAGAAAGGCATTGCCCGAGATCCTTTGATTAGCGCACTGAGTTGTGCCACGCTGCTAACGAGGGCCTCCTTTACTCCAAGAGCCATTCTCCTGTGCACAACTTACTGCTTTCAGCAAGGGGAAAATCCCCTTGCCAAGCCCCACTACCATCAAAGGTGACGAAATAAGGAGAGCAGATGTGACGAGCGGGAGCGAAAAAGTGTGGAAAAATAGCATTCCATACTCTTAATTCACAAACTTATTCAGCAATTAAAGCTGTTCAGTAGAACTGTGGCAGCTTTGTGCAATGGGCCCCTCTGACACTTACAGGCCTATGCAGAAGACAAAGACTTGATTGAAGCGTGAGCCCAGCTTGGCCTTTAAACCCCAGCCACATTGGGTTTGACCTTCAACCCTTGAGACAGCGCCCAGCACCAGTCAAGCCATTTCCAGAACATGTGGGGGAGGCAGAGTCTATAAGAGCAAAGCCCAAACCACAATGCACCCATAATTCCATCAAAAATCTTTAATAACTCCCCTACATTGGATTTTCCTCTCTCTCTCCCTCTCTTTCATCTCCACGTCCTCCTTATTATTCTTCTCTTTTTTCTCAGCCTATATATTAATTTGCTAGCTCCCTCTTTCTCATATTAACTCATGTAGACAGGACTGGTGCTACTTAACCCAGTCACTGGTGACAAACCGAAAGCTCTGTTTCCAAGTCCATTTATTTTCCTGTGGGGAAATATAGGGAATTAATTCTGATTTCACTATTAAGCTATCCTCATTCTGCTGCTCCACAGTTTGCAATGTAGACATCAAAGCCACCACCGTGTATAAAAAGGGTGCATTTTCCCATGTATGTTGTAGTTGTATAGTATAAGAGCTGGTTTGTTGCTATGGGGTTGAACCACTTATGTGACGCTGATATTTTAAAAATCAATTTTGAAATTCAAGCATGGAGTACATTTTGCAAGGGTCACAGCATGTGTGATTGCAAAAGCAAAGATGTTTTCAACTGAAAAATGAAAGTGATGTCACTCTGTTACTTGATGGAGCAACCACATCATTTTCCATGCCATCAGAAATCACTGGGAAATGCCTGTGAGACGTTTGGAAAAACCAACCCTCTGGACTCAGACACTACCCTGAGCTGACTCTTCCTAGGAATGTTATCTGAGAGTGTGTTTGGAAAAGACCATGCATAACTGAAAGGAACAGGTGGCAGGAGTGTGTGCCAAAGGCAGGAAGCGAGAGGAAAAAACCCACAGTATTAAGAAAGACGTGCTTTAGCACTTACTTAGGTCTTGCTCGCCTGGGCTCTGTATGTTCCTCAGATATGAAGAATCCAACCAATGCGCTAGGGCAAGCGATGAAGGGCGAACAGCAGAGAACAAGCAACAGTGGGAAAAGACATGACGTGGAGGTCAACAGGGCACAAACATGAGCCAGAGGTTAAGGATCAAGCAAGGAAAGCGACAGAAAAACGAGGGAAATGAATGAAGTTAGCCAGACAGATGCAAAGAGGTTAAAGTTTCGGGAAAGTTAGACGGGAAATGATTGGATGCAAGGAGAGAAAACAGAGAGAGATAATAAAGTAAGAGAATTGGAAAAAAAAGGTGTAATAACAGAAACAGGAAATCAAGAAGAGCCACTTTGATTACATGGAATAGACATTACAGTGGTAACAGAAATAAACCAAAAATCTCATCACAGTTTTATGGGACCCTGAAAATGTCAGCATCAATTTGCTGTCATCAACAATCCAAGTAATCATTACCATCTACCATCTGTTGTGGATACTCATGCGTCATGGGACAATGGCTACTGCAGGCCTGTGCTTTTGTTAACTAGTGTCTGGCAGGAAACATACAAGGAAGTCTGCTTACATGACAGTGACAAGGGGAAAAAAAAGGTGAGAGGGCATCACTTCAGAAATGCCTCTTCCTCAGTCCTTCAGCACAAAGAGAATAGCTTACAAAGTGCACACTTGCACATCCTGCTCTTCACATCTCTGCTGTCTGACACACACACACACACACACACACACCCTGGGACTGCAGTAACGTAGGGAGGAGCTGCTTCCTGTTTTCCTTTTTAAATGGAAGAACTGAGCAGCATTAAAAACGGTTATAACTGTTTTTACCATAAGTCCTCGGCACTGGCATGGACAACAATGACCACGTTATGCTTCGTGGTGACTCATTCATTCTTCCACAGCTTGGGGCATGCTATGGAATGCCAAGCGAGGAGGGCTCGGTTGTTTTAAGAAAGCGGTCCAAGCACAAAAGTTGATTTACAACAGCACATTTACAGTATCTATTCACTGTCTTATAAACAAATGAACTAAAAAAAATTTTTTTAAATGCTCCACACTTGCACTTTATACTAAGAGTGATTTTTATGCTCCAATCCAGATGAATATGAGTCCACTCCATAAACGTCAACAAACAGCAGTAAACAATAACTCTTTCATAATTAAGTGAGTATACTGGATCCAGCTGTTTTTCAGCTGCACATGCAAAAGCCATATGGGTCCGGATATGCATTACTGTAATTGTCACTCAGCTTTTAGAAGAGAGCAGATTTAGAAAAAAAAAAAGAGGAGATTGGGTAAAGACTTTCTTTAGAATTTGAAACTACTTCTGCCTGATGTAGCAAAACAAGTAAAGCGCAGGTACATGATATTACAGAACTGAGTGCTCCAGGCCAGGCAAAGGATTTCTTCAAGTCTACAAAGCCCAGCCAGGAAACAACTGAGAGAAAACAAACCCTACCCAAACGATCTGAGGTTTCTCTCCAGACTAGTAACCCAAACCAATTAAGGCTAATGAAGCATCCGCTACTTTACAGTCTGCTGATCTGTTGTGGTCATTGTCAGAATCAGAATGGGAGTGAGAGTCAGAAAGGAAGAGGTAACGGATTTATTAATACTCTCTGCTCTTTTATATGTTGATCAGGCTAAGATCACTTACTGAAGCAGTGTTCACAGAGGCTGGACAGACAGAAGTATACTGCTCAAAAAATAAATAAATCTGCTTTGATGCTGATGGAAATGGTTCATTGGAGAGGAAACAACAAGACAATTTCATCCATCCATCCATCCATCCATCCATGCTTATCCAATTCAGGGTTGTGGGCAAAACACCCCCCAAAAGGGAATGATTTTGTAGGTGGTGGCCACAGTCCACTGCTCTCTCCTGATCTCCTTATCCCTTCAGACTGTTTTTTTTTTTTTTGGTCTAGCTTTGCTTTTTCTTTATACCACTGAGACACAGTCTCAAGTATGTGGAGGAGAGATGGGCCGATACACAAGGAGAGCTCTACAGGGCCGCAGAAGAGAACGAACCCAGCAGCAGGACTGGTATCGGCTCCTTTGTGTGATGGGGCAGCAGGAGCACTGCCAGAGTCCTAGAAAATGACCCTCAGCGGGCTACTGATCTGCACGTTTTGTACCAAACTGTCAGAAACAGACTCCATGAGCATGGCATGAGGTCTCAGGTTCACCACTGGCACCCTGTTTTCTGCACAGATGAGAGCAGGTTCCCACTGAGCACATGTGACTGATGAGAAAGAGTCTGGAGACACCTGCAACACCATCCAGCATGACTGGTGGCCATACACTCTGCAGTGTAACATAAGTTTGATTAAACTGTGATTTAAAAATGTAACTTTGATTTTCAGTATGATTTTGAATGCGGCCAAAATAAATTATTTTGGCCTTCACTTACCATTGTGACGTCATTGTGTTCTCAATAAATTCTAGAGTGTATATCAGTAAAGTTTTTCAAGCTGAATATTTAATTCACCCAGATCCCATGTGTGATTTAAGTGTTCCTTCAGTTTTTTGTGGCATTGAATGTGCTCGGATTGTCAGCAGCAGAAGAAAAAACTAGTTCAGAACCTAAAAAGTCCCAGGAGAGGTATTACTTGATATGGATACTCTCTAGTGTGCAACCAGGAAGCTACTCATCAACTGTGGAGCTTTATCCAAATAAACTCATATCTGGGAAAACCACAGGACAACTGAATACCCAGCCAGTAACCACAACATCTAATTCAGTATTTGATCTGTAACACAATAAATCATTTCTCTAGCTTAAATATAAATTATTCACTTATAATGTAATATAGCTTATTTTTAAGCTCATCAAAATACACAGATATAAATCCATCCAACAGAGAAGTAAAAGAGGTCACTCCAGCAGGCGGACATGCTCTCTTTGAATGAAACTCTAAACATCTCTTTCCTAAAGAGGAGTGGCACGGGCCAGTTCTCCAAGGCAACTCATTTGTTATTGGTACAACAGAGTGCAGAATCACAGGGCTTGGTGCAGTAATAGAGTTCGAGTCAGTGACTAAGACCATTCAGCGGGAGTCCTTCAGAACAATGCCCACCCAGAGTGAATTGTACAGTTACACTGGCAATCAGCTGTTTATGAACGGAGGAAAATTTTATCACTGGCTGACACAAACAGTTCAGATAAAGGTTAGTCCAAATGTGCTGTTTTACACTGCCGCACCTACAACTGTCCTGTGGACAACAACGTTCTGCTTCAAGCGGGTCACCGCCTTAGGGGACCTCCAGCAGTACAACAACAAAGATCTCAGCAATATAACCTCAGCTGCCAGCATTTGTCCCTCTGTGTAAGGACCCAAGAGGCTCCATGTATCTGACACACTCTTGCAAACACACACACACAGGAAGTGCCACTGAGACACACATACCAGCTGACCATGAAAAAGCCTGCGACTGACTGGGTGGCCTGGCACTGCTCAGGCCAAACTGACAAGACAGGCTACATTACCCTGATGTATTGTCCACTAATGCTGCAACATCTGCTCTCTTTGTGAGATAACGGAGGAATTCAAACCTGTGTCATGTTTTTCCAGTACACACTCACTAGTAAATGATTGGAAGCAAAACCAGGTGAGGCTACACAGGAATGCAGTAACCTGTCGGTGAGTCTCTCTCGACTCAAGCCTATGTCAATAGATTTCGCACACACATGCGTGCACGTGTGCACACACACACACGCACACACACACACAAATCCCAGCATGCAGATCAAACTCCACTGACAGGTGGGTCCTTGTCTTGCTTATCATTTACACAACGGATGAGAGAGCTAGTTTAGACAGATGTGTCAGGAATGGCAATGCTAGATATTGATGTATGTTCATCTCAGCCAAACAACAGCTAAAAGCTATCTGACCTGTTGAAGGCTGAGATTATGTTCATCATGTTTACACTGACATATCTTTCCACCACTTGCCCTAACAAAACACTTGCAAGCCACAAAGAAAAAAAGAATGACAGATGGCCGGATTGTTGACACAATGAGTCTGATATGTATTGCTTATCTCTTCTTCTTTGATATGTGGTTGGCCTGTTTTATTTATTTATTACATTTTCGTTTTTGCATAAGGAAACATAAAAAATAATGTGTCATTTCTGACAAGGGAGGCTACTTTTGAGATATAATATTAATATGTTCTTTTAAAGTTGTTTTTAAACCATTGCAATGAGAAGTCTACTTAACAGGACATTTTATAGTTTGGACTACTGTGGAAAAACCACAGATTGATGAGGCTGTTTTACAATGCATTTCAGTACGAACCACTGTAGTCAGAACAAGATTGCTTCCATCGGCAGTCATTTCTATTTGGCAGCATAACTCTGCACTGGGACCTACACGCCCATCCACTTGCATTTGTGGAAAGCACAAGGTAGGAAGAGCACACCTTCCTGCCCTTCCATGTGCATACGTGGAAAATTGCGGAGGCGTGAAGAGCAAGACCACCATATAGATCAAAGCAGCAATAAGAGACAACAGACATAACACTGATAAAATCAGATACAAGATTAAAAGAGGAGGTGGTTCCAGCAGCTGCTATGGGTGGGTTAAAACAGCTTAAATAGCATTTGTGGGCTGCCTAAAATTAAGCCTAGTTGAATCTTTGACTTGCTTTATTATATTCTGATTTATCAGCCAACAAGTTTGTATAAAATGCTCTCTCTCTCTCTCTGTACATGGCACATATGCATATATATATATATATATATATATATATATATATACACACACAAACTGAATTCACATTCTTATACCTAAATTTGAGCCGTCACACTGGCCTTCTCTGAGAAGTCAGAAATTAATCGCGCATAACATCCACCCAATAAAACTGTTTTTTTCTGTTCAATGATATAATTCATAAAAGTCATAAAAGACAAAGAAAATCGGTGTTCTGTTCACAGCACAGAATGAGAAAACATATTTCCGTGTGTGAGTCTCACGAACAGTCCGTATTACTCTGATCCCATAAACTTCCTCGCTTTTGTTTTCACATAGAAGTCAATTCTGTTTTAATATATCTGTTGAAAAGGAGGTTGAGATTATGTTGTACTTTCTTAATTACATTGCCTTATCTCGAAGGTGGCTGGACATTTTCATTCTCCCCAGCATGACCATGGTGCTAAGATTAGTGTAGGCAAACTATCTCCATATATAGGTCTGAGCAAAACTGCCCTGGGAAGGAAATTCTGTTTCCTGTGCTGAATACTAAATACTTTGCTGAGTGTCTCTGTCCTGTTGGCTGTCCAGACAATTCGCCCAAGCCTGTGCCTTCCTTCCCCCTCCACTCCTGCAAAGGGAGAGACGCTGGTGGTACAGATGCCCCCATTATACTTTGCATCCTGTTGTGTGACTGTTTGGTGATGGTTAAGAAATTCCAATTTCCCTTTGTTTCAGACAAGCACAATGAATCCCCACAAAACATCTGGAATTGAAACTGCTCTTAAGATCGAGCTATTTTGAACCCTCTTCTGTCCATTGTTGTTCTTTGTCTGCCTCCTAATCACAGTCTGGAATCTTTTCCAGAGATATGAAAGCAGTGTCCCATGTCCTCCTAACCTTTCATCTTGACCTCTAAACTCAGAGCCCCAAAGAGATTTCTGAGAGGCAAATCCAACTCATCTTCTCTGTGAGAGCCTTTCCTTGTTCCACAGGCTCCGTTCCAGATATTCCCAGTGTGCTACGGATATCGGCCACTTTGTTTAGGACATAAGGAAACAAAGGTTACCATGTCCCCTTGCTTGTAATAGTGTGATATTTGGTGAAAGGCTGCTGGGGTTAGGCTCTTCACAGTGCTTATTTTGGGTGAAAAGCTTGAGAATTCCTTTTTTTTAATTCCTCAAACCAGAGTGAAAAAATGGCAGAACATCTCTCTTTCTATACACAGTGTTTAACAAATTTATTAGACCACCACCCAATTTAAGGTTTATGCCACAGCGGCCCTAAATTACTGAGGCTGAAATAATTGGCACAGTTGTGTTTATGGGGGGATGGGACACTTTCTTTCAACTATGTCTCAATCAGTCAATACTAAGTAAATACTTTCCACTAGAGTGAGGCAAAATCTGAAATCAACCTTCAGTTAAACCTTGCTAGTCTAATCTGCTGCAATCACATGGTGTCGACGCCACGCGCATTAATGCCAGCCGTGCTAAAAATCTCCTCTGGCTGCTTTAACTGCCCTAGTTCCTGCGAGGGCTCACAGAATTGCTATTTCTGTGAGCGAAGCACATGACTTTCTACTAAAACAATTACTGTGCCCTGATGTAATCAGCTCCATAAACTTGTCAGGTGCAAGTCTCTGGCACCAAGGGCAACCTAAGAGGCAGCAGCTGTAACAAGAGCTTTGTCTTTATTAAAGATGAAAAATTATTACATCTGTCAGGATATCAGAATTCAGTGATTTATTAAGAATTTAATAATCTATAAAGATACACTGAACAGAAGCAAGATTTGGTCAGACTCAAGTTTGTTCACAGATGGTCTGAAGTGAAGACAAAGCCTTAAACCTACATTCTCTCCGATGACCGGTAGGGAGTGAGTGCACTGGTTGCAAAAAGTAGTCTAATGCATAGAAGTCTATTAGAAATGACCCTTTGGTTCACTGGATCTGAAATCTCTGTAAGTATTCTCCTGTTGAGTTTATGGTCTTGGTCTCAATCTATAGTTTAATGAATTACTGAATACATTTTAATGTTAATTGTATTAATCATGGTTTTCATCAGAGTCAGAAAGGATGCTAAGTCGTGGCATTTCTCAGGCCAGCAGTCATACCTGGTGAGTGACCGAAATTGTTGACTATCTTCTGTTTAGCACTACATGTGAAAAAGGGCAACTTTGGACAATGCTGGGATCTAATTCATGGCTCCAGTCTCAATATAAAGAGTGTAATCATGGGGAATATAATTAAATATAATTTATTATATTAAATAGGATCTCATCAGTAGGTAAAGTCCCATAGTTGACTATAAATCACAACCTGAGCAATAGGTATCTATGATGTGATTCCAGTTATCTGGTGTCAAGCATTAATTAAGCTACAGTGTCACAGCTGCATAACTGAGCATAAGCAAATGTGTCGTGTTCCTAGTTAGCTCCCAGCTCTTAGGGCATGCTTTGTGGCACACATGTTCAATGAAAAGTTCAGGTGACAGTGATTTTTACTTGTTTTGCTGTCTGCAATGAAAAGTAATCTAGTGACTGTAAAAAAAAAAAAAAAAAATGGACCAAGAACAGAGGCGCAGTGAGCAGACATAAACCTTAGATACGATTAAAGAGTCAGACCATCATGTAAAGTTTATTATGGTTTCTGCATTATTTTTCTCTCTGAAACTATGCGCTGTGATGTGGTGCGTTCCCTGCACAGAATACAAGTCTGCATAGAAATAATGGGCTCGAGGTGCTTTCCTGCAGCTTTTATTGTTCAGTGGGCGCTTATGTATCTTATTGTGCTGTCACCTCTGCCACTGGTTAAAAGGATGAAAGAGGAGATGTTTATGTCTCAAAGATAAAGCCAAGGCCCTGTGTTATGACCAGAGTCTGGCAAGCTGGCGAGGAGGGAGGAGAGTGTGTAGCAGGATGTGGAGGTATCATCACTCAGACACAGACAGACATTATGCACAAATGTGCATGAACAAAAGCACACGCACACCTACACACACACACGTGTTGCCACTGGTGCACTTCAGAGTCACAGATGGTGGAGCTTTAGACGGCTGAGTGATCCACCGCATGTAAACAAAAGCTGTCAGAGTGAATTGTTAGATCCACAAGATTGTCCTTTCTCTTACTTGTGCTATCAGTCCACGGTGTGCTTCCAAATTCCTCTCCACTGGGCTGGTCTTTGGAGAGAGAGAGAGAGAGAGAGAAACAGAAGTACAGGTATGAGGTCAATGTGCAGATCCAAGGTGAGGAAAATGCGTTTTATTCAATTATATTTAACAAGCAGAACATCGAATCTGCTGAAGAGATTTATTACCCTTAAATAGTCTGAATCCTGCAAGTCATGCAGGATGTATGCATCTCTTAGCAAATATTTCCCCCATGTTTTGGGGTGGGTTAACAATCTTAAGAATTTATAGTGAAAGCATAACTGGTGTGAATTAAAAGCAGCTGTTGCCTTGTGGTTACCCAACTTTAACAAACCCACCTCCTGACGCTTCATCAGCTGCAAAGTCCTCATCATCATCCAGTAAACTCTGAGATGCCTGGATGTCCTTTTCTGCCTCCAAATCTTCTGGCAGAGGGACCTCTCCCCATACCTTTGAGGCCTCTGTCACCTGCCGTAAACACAGAGAAATTAATAGGGGCTGAAATCTCCTGGGGAAAAGGTCGCACCCAGTGCTATACATGAACTCTGGAATCATAGAGGGGAAAACAAAAGCTGGAATGGGAAATGGGGCACTGTGATGTGTTCTTTAATCATCTCTTAGAGGTCTTCTCAAGCATTTGCAAGCAAATAAAAGTTCACAAAACCTACAAGTTTGTTTGTTTTTTCATTACACATGTTTAAACAAATTCAAATCCTCACCGTTTATGGTTTTTCTCATGTAAATGTGGCAGTTAGCTACAGACATTCACATGTGACTGCAATGACCAACATAGAAATGCCCACACAAGTACGCAGGCACGCACACGCAAACACTCATTTCTGAAGGCCAGAAAAAGCAGCTGAAGTTCAGATCAGAATGACACAGATCTGCTAAAGTATGCTTTAAACTACCCCCCCCCCGGGCAAAAAAAATAATAAAACCATTTCCGGCAGCGCTAGTCCTTCAGAAATGGCTCTGTACTCTGGAATCAGGAAAGAGTCTATCAATGAACCATTATGTCACTTCTAGCAGCAGGAAAAAATTAATTAATTAAATAAATGCAGCACCTCGTAGGATATGACTCTGAGCTTGCACAGTACTTGGGCTGGGAATCAAACACTGACATGAAAAGCAAGTAAACTGCCAGTTAATGTATGTAAACTGACTTTTGGTGCTGCTTACCACGGTTTACCATTTTAGCCTGGCATATTAGCATGAATTTATTTCTTCACACTGAACATAAGCTCATTCTGTACTGCTCATAATGCAAAGATGTATTAAATGAGGAAATGAGGATTTAAAGACCCAGTGCATATCAGAATATATTCTCTTTGATTTTTTTCCCCTCATTTTTCAGGTTACAGGCTAACAGCCTCAGGAAGTGCAAATTATTTTGCAATATTCTCTTTTCTTGCATGACAATGCATTCAAAATCAAATAAGTGTGAAGACCGAACAACGTCCTCCTGCAGGACACTTGACAGACGCATCAGACACCCTCACTGAGAAGACACAAAGCATTTCCAGCCAGTCTCATATCTGATCATCTTGATAAAGTTTACTATGGTGTGGTGGCCTGACTGGAGCACAGTGTGGGTTTATTATCTCTACTTTCAGCATCTCAGCATGCAGACTGCCCAGACGCTGGCTATAAGTTTAGATACGACTCTGGCAGGATGCCACCCCTGGCATTTCCAGTAGGCATGGCCCGCCAGTTCCTATTTCCACCCAACTCTGTCATGGTAGTTTTCCCATTTAAATGGATCCAGCTAATAAATAACTAGATCTATCCCCCAAATCCTCTCTCCCCTGACTGAACACCCTTACAACAACAATCCCGGGCCATTTTCAAAAGCAAACTGCTGACTAACCAAATTGTTTTCAGTGGTGCCGACCAGCGAACCATTGGTGTAATCATCTGCCGCTTCCCACTCCCTTGGGATGGGGTATCATCTGGACATGCTAGATGCCATCTGGGCCAACAACAACAACAAAAAAAAAAACTTCAACAAACTTACAGAACAGCCTTTGAGGGATGGCTCAGTATTCACACTTGATCTTAAAACTAACATGTTAAGCTGCACTTGTTTGAGAATGTCAGCTGACCTCATCTTAGACAGGGCTGAGAACTACACATGAATGTGCCCTCTCGCTATGCAACTGCAGTCTCGTTCGAAGGATAATCTGACCTTTACTCTCAGTCTTGGAGTCAAGACATGTCTGTGGTGCTAAGAGTTATCTCTCCCTGGAGATAAAGGTCTTGATGGACTCTGTAATTCTTTTGAAATCCAGCCCACCCAGAGGACAAACACCTCAGAAGCTCTCAAGGCTCTAGTAACTTTCAATTTCCAGTAAGACATAGTAATCAGGTCTGTGCTTAAAAAACAAACAAAAAAAAAACAAAAAAACAGGCATCAACATAACCATAGAGGACACAGCTTACATACAGACACAGACATACATGGCCACTTTTTACTTATGAATATTTACTTTTGAATTACTTAAAAATCTACAACATCGACCTTGCAAAAACAAGTAGTAGTAGCTCTACAAAAAGGGAACAAAAAGGGGATAATGAGGTGCAGGTGACACTAGACAGAACACAGGCCTTCAGCTGTTTAGCATGAGCAACTGATAGGCAATGAATGAGAAGCAAAACGTATTAGAAAACGATTGATCAGACTGCAATAACCGAGCCAAGAACATTTCAAGACACAACTACCGTCAGCTGTTGTTGAGTCTAGCAGCTGGAGGCCTGCTATCATCTCTGCTTCTCAGTAAGCATTGCCTCCCTAATGCTAACATCTGCACTGGAAGCCCTTTTAGTTCGTTCATCTTTATCATGATTTCTGTTTATGTTTTGCATTTTAATCTAAGATAATTCAGTGATGACCAAAGTTGCATTGACGTGCCCATATAAACGTCCTCTTCTGCCTTTTAATGCAAGCTGATTGGCACTTGCTGGTATCGTGCTGCCTGCATGCCAAATTATAACATGAGCATTAAACTGTGGAAGGCAAAACAGCAGTGCATAAACTGATTTTAGAGGCCACGGTATGCTTTAAAAGAGCACCCGAGTTCTTCAGAAGTACATGTACAAAAAAATGTGCTTTTCGCCTAAGCACTGGCATTTGGTAGCACATGCAAACAAACACCCTCAGTCTAATACAGCCTTGCATGAACTGACAAACACACACACACACTATCATACACCCACACGTCAACATTCCCATCCTGGTTACATCTGAGTGACATCCAAAGCCTGTCAGAGGAAGCGTGAGAAGATTTCTTCAGAGACTCAGTTCGCCTACGCTGTTAATAAACCCACTGTTGCAGCTGCAGGACAATCTGTAAGAAATATCTGAAAGGCACAGAAAGTGTCTCAGAGCAAAGGAAAAAAAACTGGATGAAGCTCATGATAGACGTGAGTCTCACACAAGTGACGCTCTCTCATTAAAATGTTTATTGCTAGCAAGTGAAGCTGTTTGTTGATAACAGCAGCACCGGTTTAGCATTTAAATCACCTCTTGAGCTCACACCACCTATCAGCTGTTGTCCCCCGTGAGAGCTCGGGCTATGCAAAGACAGAAAAATGAAAGCTGAAAAAAAGGCAGCATTGCTCATTCCACTCAATTGATCCAAACGCCAAGTTGTGACCTTTTAAGCAAGCAGAAAACCTTCACAAGATGAATTCTCAATCAACTTGACCCTCTATCTCCCCCATAACCACCACCCCTTCTCTTCATTTTACTCTCTCTCTAATATCTGCTTGGACTTGAAGTAGCAACATGCACTAAGCAGGAATGGAATGTAAACTATAGAGAGTTAAAGGGATGACAGCTTGACACACACTTTAGGTAGAGCAGGCTGAAAAAAAGAGCCCACCAAGCACAACCAGGCACCAAAGCAGTCCGAGTTGAACTCCTTTTAGCTGACCCATTGCTATCTGAGGAATAGCAGGTAAAAATAATGAGCATACAAAGATTTAGATGCCCAAAACAACATGGAAAATGCTTGAGATTAAACTGTACAATTCTGACAGAATAAAATCAAAAGCATAATTCTCATGGCATATTAAAAAAAATAAGATGTTAATTCTACTGATATCAAAACATGGTTGATTTTCAGATGAGAGTTTTTACGAGACGCTTGGCTGACTGCTACGAAAGAGTGATGAAACACAAAGAGGAAAAGACAGGTACAGGTTTGCAGGTACAAAAAACCCCCCAGACATCTCATCATTTTTTGACTACAAAACTGTGTCACTAGGGCAGCTTTTGTATGTTTAACCTTTACTAGGAGTGGTCAGTGATTTGACAAACTATCACTTCTGACACTAAACCTCTGCTCGAGGGTGGGGAGGTGCTTTGTCCCCTACTGGACAAGAATGAAGCCATTCAGCGCATTAGCATTTCTACATGGTTTAATTTGAACTGACTGGACATGGAGGAAGTGGGAGGAGCCCTTTGACATTATTCACAGATTGGCTTCTTGGAGTTCCATGACTAATACTGTGGGTGCAAGAGACATGCCAGATTTTCTCAGGGCAGAGCTATAACAGTGAGGAGGAAGGGGGCAGAATAGCATAAGTCCACATGACCATCTTGACCATCAACCACTCCCCTCAGTCATTCAATCCCTAACCCACACAATAATTATGCTATGTATTTTACAATAAGCTTGGTCTGATGCTGGAAATAAACAGTGGGCCTGGCATTTATCAATATGCATACTTCTGCTTCAGTTACATTCTGGTATTTGCAGAATGATGCTGCAGGGTGCAGTGCAATGAAAAGTGTCAACTATAATTGGCTTGGTTTGTTGGATATGAAGTCCTGAATTGCTGCATTGTGCATTTTAAAGAGAGAAGGAATATGATTTCAAACAAAATGATAAAAGGGCACCCCAACCATATTATCCAACTCATGGTGAATAGTTCTATAAAAATAATGTAGCTACCCTCCCCTTTCTTAAAAAAAAAGAAAGAAAAGAAACATTTGATTCTGAATGATATAATCTGATGTACATACTGCAACAAAGTCTTCCGCCATCCCTCATTTCTTTATATTATGCTAGGAAAAATGGGTAATAGGTGCAGCAATCGATTGAAACATGCAAAGATACAGGGAACACAGTATATAAGGCAAAAACAGAGTTTGTACAATTCTAACAAGCTTGAAGGTCAATATTTGGTATGACCCAAACCCAAAGTGACCACAACAAAGAGTGGGGACCCAGGAGGGCAAGAGTCCCAGCATTTTATTTGTTTCTATCAGCTGGCACAGGATGCAAAACACCGGGACATGAACACGAGGTAATTAACACATAATGCACTTTGCACAAGCATAAATGTCTGCAATGACGTGAGCCACTCATGGTTATGTCGAAGGCCGTACAAAGATTCACCGCAGAAGTCTAAATCCGGCATTATTCTGTTGCATTTATTTTATGTCTGTCCCTTCTTCAAGCATGGCCTCAGGGTAGCAATTGCCAGACAACTTCAAAGACACTCCTTTCCCTTTAAACCAACGCTCACTGTTTAGGGAGGCATGTCAAAATTAGTATCCAGCCTGTGTGGACTTGTGTACATGGCGCAGCTAAACAGGATGAGAAAGGATGTCTACACTGCAATGTTGATGAGCTTTGTCTTTCTCGTTCTCATGGAATTAAAAAGGAGGAGGAACCAGTAAGTCCTCGCTGAACACGAGCTTACAAATATTACTTCATTTCACACCTGTTACTTTGGACTGCTCGAGTGCTTTAAGTGTAAATGATGCTAACTGTCACCATATTAAAAAATATTTCATGTGGGTCCGAACAACATAACTTGCAAACTGGAGGTGAGTCACGACAACATATACTGTATTTCAGGCTAAAAGGTCACAGCCTGGCGACACCGTGACCAGACACAGAGCAGCGATTGCAAACCAGCTGTGAAACAAGACACCCCAGCCTAACACTAAATGAAATCCTATCTCCGATGGTCTTTTTTCAGCCTCAATGACGGCAAAATGACAAGACTTGGAATTTGTGTAGCCGTGCTCCTTTTACTGTATTTTGTAATGTCGGAAGTTTGAAAGAAACATGCAGCATAATATTGATTTTCTCAAGTTAAACATTTTTAGGCTACTCTACAACTAGATGAAAGGGATTTCAAATGCTATATTGTATTATATTTCCACTGTGGGTGGGATAATGTAGCATGACCCCCCCCCCCACACACACACACACACACGCACAAACAACCCTAGGCGTGAAAAACCAAGCTGACACCCAAAGAAACATCGTCTTTTCAATTACCGCCCCAGCAGGACGCTGCATTAACAGACCACCTAGAATGACAGCCACTGCTTGTCTACTGGTGAATCCTTAATAACCCCAACATTACTGAACAAAAGCCCAGAAACTGCCCCCTGCTTTGGTATGGTCCAGTTATTAAGGAATGCATACATACACTGCCTAACAATTATCGGCCAACTGGTTTTGCCAGGAATTAAACTAATTTGTTTTAATAGGGCATTGCGGATAGTGAGAAAGCTGACTTTACTGGATTGGAGGTTTCGCTCCTGGTGGGCTTATTGTGAGGAAAATATGCCAGTAAATGTTTATATTCTCATGGGCAGAACATGTCTGCAAACAGTAATAGAATGCTTTAAAGGGCAACTGCAAAAGCACCATCAAGTCCTTGCTCACCTGAGATGCATGTCACATACAACATAAACACTGAAAGAGTGCATGGTCTCAAAATAGCGCATGTGCTTCCGGTCATATTTCTGAGAGACTGACCTGCAGGGAGGAGGGGACAGAGGGGCCAGTTCCCCAGACGACAGCTGACAGGCGAGGCGCTGAGACCTGTAGCAGCTCGGAGGGGAAGAGCAGCTCTAGCTTGGCTAGCCTTGGCCTGTTTATTTATAACAGAAAGAGTCCCTTTGAAAGGACTGCTGTGTCACTTAAGAAGTCTGCTTTTCTTCCCACTGGGGAAGTTGGACGGATCAGAGATTTGAGGCGCCTGAACATCTACATGATACATGAGGAAAAGCCATAAAATAGCCAAAATGTTTTATGCTCTGAAGATCCTGAATATCAGCACAAAACTCTTAGAGCAACATCACTCAATATATAGGACTAATATATATATATATATATATATATATATATATATATATATATATATATATATATATATATATATAACAAATAAAGAAAATTTAGGGAATTAACAAAGTCAGTGGACTATCCTCTGTACAAAATCCACTAATAAGATATTTTAGTTTTAAAAAAAAAATGGTGGGCTGACAAATTGACATTACCAGCCCAAGACCCAAGGTGCTAACACAACTTAAAAATAAACACAGATTACACTGAGCTGATCTGAAGTTTTGCTGGCTAGATAAGCTTTAGAGAGGAAGTAGCAACAGCTGTTTGATGGCACTGGCTTCTCTACACCAAATGCAGCAGAGTTACCCTCCTCTCATGCTCATTCTCGCCCCAGGACCAACTAATCTGACACCACCTGTTGACTTGGCCACACTTACAGTGTCCCACATAATCACAGGCCAAAGCTAGATCAGTCTGTCAGCTTGCCCAGCACCCTTTTCCCCACACCACTGTGTATCATGCGCGATGAGTTCACGGTTGCGCCGTGTGGGAAAAGCAGTTCATCCAACCATTTCTAAAACTGAAATTAAATCCCAGTGAGGTGTAGAAAGCAAACATCTGCATCCTGACAATAATAGACTCTTGACTTCGTGAGAACAGAATGGGCTTTGGACCCTTTTGCCAGCAAGAGAATAACCTCCAGGTGTCCTGGCTGTAGGGAGTAATTTCATGTTAGTAAAGCCACTTTCCACCAGTTCCCAAGGTCATGGCGATCTCATAATTAACTGGGATTTGCAGGGCACCATGGTGAAGTTTCTGGAATGAAAGGCAGTTCCGACATGTTGAGCATCTCAAACTGAGTTTTGAAGCGTCTTTGTTTGGAGACCTAAGATGCACTCTGAGCTTAGAATATCACACGCACACAAAAAACAACTGCCGTTATCTGAACACAAGTCTTCGTTGGACACCATCTGCACATCAAAGTCCTTTTCCTATTCTTTTTTTCCCACTGCAGTACTAACAGTACAGTTCTGTTCATTTTGCCAAGGCCTATATTAAGTGATGGGCTGTGAGAACAAAATATTCTTCCACAGCTGTTTATGCCATTAATATAAACATAATAGGGCAGAAGCATTAAAGAGAGCTGTGCTCCTCGCCAGATGTTCTGTGCTGCAGAGCAAACAAGACACTGCTGTCTGATGTTGACAAAATCATCAAAGGGTGCAAAGAGAGAAGACATTCAGAGGTTATCCTTGCCTTTCAAGAGCCCCACCCACACACCCCCTCACTCCTCTTCATTTTCACTTGGAAATTACCTGCCAGCTGTTTTGGCTAACCTACGCTCCACGGAAAGGCCAAAAGTGGGAGTAGACAAGGAACATGGTAGGAAAAATGTGATCTAGCCTGGCCTCACTTGCAGAACAGCACAAAATATCCATGGGCAACAAAAGAAAGGTTACCTTTCATCACAGCCCACACAGACAGGCATGAAAAGGGTTCTCTAGTCTTTAAAATTATTATAAAATAAATACTGATGCAAATATCACGGTCTGGCATGATATTAAGGAGCACACTAGGAAGAACCATTAGTTATGAGCAATTTGCAGTTGAGATCATCTGATACTGCAGCAACAGATGAACTTATCTTTGTCCTCAGGCATAAACACTATTCACCGTTTCTGTAGTTACTTTTTTTTTTTTAATTCCGATATAGCCTGGGGAGTACTCCTGCTGTCTGATTGTACATGAAATCACTACTTCATTTGGCGAGCATCACGGGTGAGACGAAGAGCTTAATGTCTACGTCAACGTGCACTGATAGAAACAATAAAACTCTTTGAAAGACAAAGGGTGAAAAGGAACACGTCACTAAACGCAAAAACCTACTGTACGATAGGAGGGACATTTTGCGTAAAGTTGGCCCATCCGTGCCTCAGCTGAGGCTACCCTTGGCTATTTAGCAGAGTAATTAATTTAATTAATTAATTTATGGATTTACTTTATTCACATGAAAAAAAAATGTTGTGATTCAACACCAAATCTAGTAGACAGAGTCATTACAAATACCTCTACTAGGAATCCCCTCAGCTGTTGCCACATATATACAGCGTGTTTTGATAGAACAGTGCCATAAACCAACACCACAGTAACGAAGCCATTTATGTAGTTGTCATTTCCGTTCCAAATGCCAGCATATTTTCCAAGTCATCTGCTCTTGTTTGGTTGGATCGAGTTCAAAACATCAGTGGGAAGCGCACACAGCACTTGTCTGCTGGGAGAAGTGGTGAAGGTTAAAAATTCAGTTTCACTAGCGTTTGAAGCAGCAGCTGCCGGTGGCTAACAGCACCCTGTCACAAAAATCTGCTTGTTAACCACAACTAACAATTCTCTAAAGTGGAAGTGTGTGCTCGCATCCAACAATGACTTAAAGCAGGGACACGTCAGCAAGAATGAATGATAAATAGTGAGGCAGGTGTATAATTCTACTGACTGAGATCCCACGAGCTTAGACAGGAGATCTACACGGATAACAGAGGTGGAATTCCAGGGGGGATAAAAATACCACAGGAGGTGCGTAGCTGCAGGTGTTATTACACCCCCTCTGGAGGCCCTGCAGCCACGGTGGGTGCAGGATGGAACAGGGTGAAAGGTCCAGTGAGGGGGCATCTGCAGACCTCTGTGCTGTTTCATGTTATTTGCGTCATGTTTACTGCTGCTTTAGTTGTTAATTGAATCATGATTAAAAGTAGAGATACTGATTACATAGCATAGAGTTTAATAATCAAGTAAATAAAATTGCTGGGCACTGCATATTATGCAGAGCTAGCTATTACCATAGTGTTCAGGATGTGTGAGTCGTGCTTACTTGCCTGAATTTTATTTGGCCAGCAACTTTAAAGAAGCTTTTGTGTAAGACTCTTGCGTATGTAAAACTCTACACATGCACTTTCCAGATCGATCATCAAAAGAGGCTGAGTACTAAAGTAGGAAGTTTGCTGCAGCGTTTGGCAAGCCCCTCACCTTCCCATCTGAAGTTGGGCCTGGAAAGCAACCAATAAACACAGTAGAAAGCCATGTTTGAGAGAATGCTGTGAGAGGTAGGAGGCACAGCCAAGTATGGCTCAGCACACTGGCACACCCACATCTGTATAGAACATGAAAATGAACTGAAGAGCTCTTCAAATCAGTCAGCTTCTGACAGTGATTCAGTT
This sequence comes from Pterophyllum scalare, assembly GCA_024447675.2. Lineage (NCBI taxonomy): Eukaryota > Metazoa > Chordata > Actinopteri > Cichliformes > Cichlidae > Pterophyllum > Pterophyllum scalare. The sequence continues at coordinate 130,228 of JAMQGT020007826.1, forward strand.
ACAAGATGAAAGACAGCAACTCAGTTTCTGTTGATACTGTGTTTCACTTTCCTTTTTTTTCTCGGCATAGAACAAAGTGATTTAGTTATTTTGTTTTGACAGTGTGTAATATTTAATGACCAAAAACAGACACAAATGTTTTAAGGCAAATCCACCCACAGCTTGCTTAGCAGAGATCTGACCCTTAAGCTTCGGCCTAACAAGGGACTTTCCCACAGGTTGTCTTCCATGTCTGGTGAAGGAAGTCATTTATTTCCCACAATCCAAGGATAGAGGCAAATCTTAACCACCCTCTAAAACACTAGCCAGCCTCATTTCTTTAACTACAGTCTAAAGCAGGGAAATGTGAACATTCCTAAAGCCAGTTATTGCATTTGGTCTGAGAGAGGGAATCAGCTACCCACTTTGTCACCATGAAATACCTTCAGTCTGACTGGCCTTTGCCATCTCCATTCATAGTTTTAAATTCTGGATTCAAATTCCCTCTGTCACTCCTAGACAAAGGATCAAGGGACAGGACACTCGCAAAGAACCAGCTTATCTCCTGAAGGCTGGCTCAAGAAAAAGGATCAGGGGAATCCCAGAGATGTGTTGGATTTGTCCAGGTGTAAAGCGCTTTTGTTTTCCCCATGAGAAAAAAAAAATCCAATCATATAAACAGGATCAGTTTACTTGGATTGCTTAGGTTAAGCATTGATGATGGTCTTATGTCTCATTTTCATCTTTTTAGGCATTATTTTTATTTGTCATGCATTGTATGCATCTTCCTGAGGTCTTTTAGCTCTTTCAAAGCCCATAAATATGCCTTCTAATTTGATTCTAATTTGGCAGTTCCCTTGTTAATGGCAAGAATTAACAAGGAAAACATTATTGGCTTAAACTTACCAAAAGTTGAAGACTTACACAAGAAGTTGCTTACACTGTTTCAGTGCATCCAACTTTAGCAACGAGTATGGAAATCCATGCCAGCTCAAACCTTAGCAAGTCTCAGAGCAGACTTTGGATAAGGAAACTGAGAGAGTGCAGGATGAAGATATGGTTATGAATGAGGGCTGGGGGAAAAGCTGCTGGACAGGAGATAAACACTAGTCCAGTCATTACTTTTGTCCAAGGTCAACAAGGGGCTCAACAAGAGCCTCTTGAGATCTTTTTGAGTTTTCTTGCATAATTTGCATTCACAGAAACAAAAAGTTATAGATATTCTTCATTATATCCTTTGCCTTTATGGCTTTCATCACATCAGTGGCAATGGCAGAATAAAGTAATAACTATGGTAGCCTGTTATTACCTTTAACAGTTGTTCCTATCTCAAACTACTTGTCCGGTTTAAACCTTTTAGTATGAGTCATGCTTAAAATCTATGACGTTCTGTATTTAGTTACTGACTGTATCAGAGATGAAACCTTCAGTGTATTAATGCACCCAGACTGGGAATGTTCCTGTCTAGACTTTTTCCCTGCAGGGATCAGTCACCCGTCCATCACACAAAACGAAAAGCAGGTACTGATGTGGTTTGAGCTGTCGTGATTCACAAACTGATAAATATAAGTAAATGAGTCCCTGTGAAACACACACACACACACACAAAAAAAAAATAAAATAAAATTATCCATTAAATGTCAAAATTTCAAACACATCTGTTCCTCAGACTGCAGCAACCAAATGCACAGAGATCAGAAAAAAGTAAACAGATAAAAACATGCATAACTACGCAGACATTAAGTGTGATAAAAGAGAATTTCCGTGAGCCTGACTGCTATCCCATTTTAACAATACGTAACTGAACCAAGTACAGGCACACA